>PNEQ01111738.1:0-30079 GCA_003012365.1 Medauroidea extradentata
TAGAAGTCTTATTATTTGTTTTGAAATCGTCAATTTTTACGGTTTATGTGAATGGTTTGCAAGTACATAGCTGTAATAAAAAGATGTGAATTATTTTCCGTTGGTGTTCAGTGACTAAATTATATGACTCGGTCGACGTAAAAGTTATACTGCTTGCACAACATTATGAACGCTTAACGAGATAAGCAAAATAAATTACAAAGCTGAAAAAAAATTGCGAAGGAAAATAAATGGATGCTGCAAAATGTCGTAAGCCTTAAAGTTTACCCTAGAACTGTATTCTAATATGTTATAGTACCAAAAATGAAACCTTATGTAATTTGTGAGGTTATGTTTGAGATTTTTTGTGTTTACCTAATGCATCTTTTTTTTTGCATACGCCTTTTTTTCTCAATGGTCCACTGAGAAATGATGTATCAAGAATCCACGTATCGGACATTTATGTTAAATGTAACTTAGGTCTTCTTTAAGGAAAATTTTTGCTTGTTGCAAACCTAACCAAAGTTTCATTATTTTTTCGAATCTTAAATAAATGATCGATTCAGTTTCAATTATTTAAGGAATCGAATCGAAATCGTTATTTTCGATTAATCGCCCAGCCCTACATCCCTATTTCTGGAGTCGTTCTGTCATTTGTTTCTCTCTGTTACTAATGCAGGAGCATAAACTACATCTGCAAAAATATTTAGGTTGTAGGAGCACAAGTCAGCAGATTTGAAACCACTTAAAGCATTCTGTGCTGTGGCAGCTTTCAAGTAAGCTGAAGTAAACAGTTTTGAGAGATCTTGTTGATTGGTTATCCTGCCAGCATGTTTCTTCTGGAATGAATTTACTTCTTGCTCAAAGTGTTTCTTCAAGGGTCCATAAACAGTTCGGTCTAGGGGCTGCATTTTGTGAATGGTGTGGGGAGCAAATGATGCAAACACCACTTAATTTTCAGTTGCGAACTGAAGATCAGGATAATACTTATGTATCTCATGTTTGTCGAGAAAAAACAGAATTTGTTGTAGTTATTTTTTGGACGGACATGTTTCACGAAGAATAATTATTGCAACCACTGCAAGAATGTTTCTCCATTACTCCAGCCATTGTCAGTGCATGTTGCACGTGTCCCTGGTAGTGCATGCACTTTCTAGCAAAACTTAAAAATGGTGGAATGAATGATCCTGCGGCATTACAACAAGAAAACACAGGTGTACGTGTGCCTCTTTCTGAGCTCGATATGATTCCTACCTGTTTTATTCCACATACAGAAAGAATTCTAGGTGGTTTGTTCGTTGTCTGAACGCCCGTTTCATCAATGTTGTACATGATGCTAGCACTTATGCTATGTGTCGCTATCTGGTCCCCTAAAATGTCGTAAAACCTTCAACTTATGGGTGATTGAATCCCCTCGCCCTTGCAATTGATGTCGGCTCTGGCTGTCTCAATGAAATTTCAGGATGCATAGAGTGAAATCCCATTACGTTACCAGCACTGCGATTCTTGTCCCAATTGGATGGATGTGCGATGTTGTTATTCTCTGCAAAGTCACAGGCGAGTTTCCTTAATTCGTTTATGGTTAATCCGTAAAACACTCTTTCCATTTATTTCAAGTAATCTAAGAGTTCAATCTCCTTTTCTTCAGTGAAAATTGTCCTGTATCTTCCCAATATCTTCGCCAAACCTATCTTGAAATGCCAATACAGTGTCGCGGAAGGTATTCCGTATTTAGTAGCTACCAGGCACGGATCTAGACGTTAGTTTAGGGGGGGGGGGTTGTCAAAATAAAATTTATACTGATTTTCAACTTATGTATAGGCAAATATATTGTAAGTGCAGTTTCGCTGTACAGATATTTTGACACTCGTAAGCCACAGTATATGAAATGTTACACATAATAATAGGCCCACTTGCAAGAAAATTTAATATAATAAATTAGATGAATGTGAAATTACTGTTACATTACTGAAAACAACAATAAAACATTTATAATACAACCTTATAGCGTGCAATACAAATTAAAATAATTACGTTCTATCAAATATGTGCCACAACACTGAAACAATGTCAAAAATTAAACAAAAATAAATTACAGAACTAAAATGGCAACATATTTTGCCTTCTGAAATTTGAGTCACATTACTAAAAACAAAACAGTATTCCCTGTTATAAAATAAATCTTATACCAAGAAATTTTACATAGACGAATGTTGGTACATACAGGATTTAATAAAATTTGTTACGTGACAGGAAAACGAGTGTACTTTTTTAAAATTAAACCAATACAAACTTCTTACATTACACCAATTTTACACACCGAATTCAAGTGCCCACACTTTTCTATGTAACGATATGAGTTCCATCGCTGAATAAAATTTGATCTGTTTTAGAATAAAAATCACATGTAGTCTACACACCCTACATTGCAGCAAATTTACACAGCGAATTCACGCAATCTGTTTTGCTTCTTGACAAACAAGTCTATTACTCTGTACATCAACTTTAATGTCACGAAGAATGTTCATTAATGCAAGTCCGTTAAGCCTCTTTTCTCCCATGCGCGAGCACAGTCATGTCTTCAATCTTCGAAGTGTAGAGAACGACCGTTCAGCATTGGCTACACTTGAAGGAAGGGTCACTAAAATTTTTAGCAAACAGTTGATTGTAGGGAAAAGTTCAGCATCGAATTTTTCTAAAGCTAGAAGAGCACTATCTGCAATTCCATGGACTGGCTCATTATCTGAGATTTCTCGTTCTCACATTTTTCTCCAAACAGCAAACTCACTGGCAATAATACGTTCGGCTACCCCCAAGTCCGCACCAAAGAAGATGTGATACTTTTCAGCTAAATAATTCAATGACACTTTTACCTTCTCTGAAGATTTTTCCTTAAGCATGTTGTTTGACACAAGCACTGTCAGCTCAAATGCCTTCAATGTTTCCTGAGAAAATCTATTCCTCAGAACTTCTGTGATAGATTCTATTACTGGTATATACACAGCTTGCCTGAAATATTTGCTTGGTTCTGAACTTGTTGAGTGATTAGGTCTGTATCTTTGTTTGTTATCCTGGGTAATTTTATTTCTTGATCCAGGTTGTTAGTAATGTGTTGGCATTCTTCAAACAAAGAATCAAATAACTGTTCGCAGTTTGTTCGTTTGTCAGATAGTGTGTGTCTTGCACTAATCCAAGGGCCGTATCAACATTTATAATTTCCTTGTGTAGAAGGCGACTAAGGGGAAGTGTAAGTGAGAATAAGTTACTCAAACATACAATTGTGACAATTAAATCACTGTCACTCAAAGCATGTGTAAGTGTTTTTGCTTTAGCAGCAGTCTGAATTTTTCTCCATTCAGAAATCGCAGTAAGTGCTTAAAATATTTTGGGAAGATTTGTTCTGAACTGCAGTACAGCTGTGTGTCTCTCGGTTCATCGAATTCCACATAACCCAACTACTTGTCTCCCCAAGAACTGCTTTGAATAACATTCCTCTTTGCTGATACTGTAAAGAATGAAATCATTTGTTTCAGCACCCCTGTTGCATTCCTAACACTTTGGATACTAGATGACCGACAGAGGGACAGATTTAAAGCATTGTTGAAACATGGACAGCAAACTGAATATGTAGCTTCTGTCTGGATTTCTCTAACAGCACCACGAATCTCCGATGGCATCATACTGCATCCATCTGTTCCAATCCCGCCACAGTTTTTCGAGTCAAGGTTAATGTCCTTTAAAACTCCTAAAACTATATGGCCTAATGCTTTTCTAGATAATATAGGTTCACTTTGCTGACCACACATGTTTGTTTGTACTGCTTCATAACAATCAATGAATTTAACAAAATCTTCTCTCAGTATGGCTTCATATAAGTAACATATGGTACTGCTCATCTGTGAAATATGGGAAACATCGCTCGTTTCATCAAAATTATGCTGTAATATTTACTCTTAGATACTCTGTCTAGAATGATCGAGAGAAGTTCTTTATCAATACATGCAATGAGATAATTTTGTGTTGTCTTGCTTACATATGTTGCTCTAGAATTTGCTGTAACAAAATGATGCTCCAAATCTGTATTTCCAGCCTGAATGCGGAAACGTAGAAGTTCTTTGAAGTTGCCTTCATTTGCTAGGCTTGTTCCTTCATTTTTATGATGTTTCCATCATCTCGGTCACCCCTGAATGCTATGTTCTACCTACCAAGAAAAAAATTATACTTTCCACTGAAGGTTTAAGTCTTTTTCTATTTCCAGTATTTTTGCAAGTCGTCGTTCATTGATTTCGTTTATTACTTCTTTGTCAGGGTTATAAAAAGAATTCAAAAAGTTTTCGCGGACTCCACAGCATGATTATGATACACACTCTTACCATGCATTTATAATGAGCCATCTTTCCCCAACAATTTTGCAAATGAATCTAGTGGTTCGGTAACTAGTTTCTGGAGGGGAACATTTTTTTTGTATCCGCCCTTACCACCATTTGCTAATAAAGTGCAATACTTGTAATATAATCCTCGTTGACTCGGAGAAATTACCAGCCAAGGGTATTTAGAAAGATGGACATGGCTGACGAACCTTCTTTCTTCTTTGCTGTTTTTATGTGAACATAAAATGGAAATTTATAATCAGCTGGAGGATACCAATCTGATTCCAACAACCGACACTTCGTATGATCGTCCACAATTTTCTGTAGCACCTGGCCTATGGTCTACATAAATTTACTATCAATTTAACTAATATTTGAATAAAAGAAATAGGATTTCAGTAAAGTGATTTAATAAGTTTTAAACAAAAGCAATTACTAGTGGTAAGTGCGATTCTACTTACATTCACTGAGAAACTGACTGAGATATCAATACTAATATAATGAAATAGAACAGATTCATCTTATCTAAACATGTAGAGTAGCGAGTTGGACAGCAGGCACACAGGAGTTCCTTCTTAGGAAGCACGACGTATGAAGTCTCTTGGTTCTCCCTGCAGAATGATGGTGTCCTCAAGATGGGGCTGGTGCTTGGTGTAACTGGATTTCTCTCTCTCCTCTCTGGGCGTTGGCAGTAGTTACCAAGCAGAATACTCCTCTCTCCCCTCACCACGACTTGGCCGCACGGTATAACACAGTCTTTGTGCAAGAGACATAACTGGTTTTCACTGGCTCGGTCACGAGGCAGTGCATGTTGAACAAACAGGATATGACCATATGGAAATACTGGTCATGTGAGGGCTAGTCATGCGGCCAGAGTCTGACAAACAACTTGAAATAAACTTGTACCGGAACTACCGGTTAGCCTTGATAACTTGAATGCGAGGCGAACTGCTTTCCGATGTAATGTCTGGACTACGTTCTGGGCACTACATTTCCCTACAAATAAACCAATGTCATTCTCAAATGCTCCTTCACCAAGTTCACTCTTGAGATTTCTTTTACATTCTCTTGATTCCAATGTTGTACTCAAATGATGGGTTGATACATTACTCAAGTTTTCAGAAACATTTTCGATGGGCAGAGAACGAGAGCTCAAGTTTTCTTTGCGTGATAAATTTACAGCGACAGCTGATGGACCGCACTTGTTCTCGCTCACAGTAGCAGTCGAGGTAGATGGCGATATGGAGGATTTCATTTCTGAATAAGATTCGTCAGTAATTTTTAAATTTTTTGATCTCGGATGGAAGAAGGAATCTATTGTGCGCTTGATACATTTTTTGTTTTCTGAAGTACCACTGTCCTCCTAAAATGTTGTAACAGAATGTAAATATTTTGTTTGTTTTGTGTATGTGATGTGTTTGAATGAAATGAATGTGTAAGAGGAGAGGGTATGTGATGAGAATGGCCACGAGGTGCGAGGGGTGTGGTCACGAGATATGTGAGGTGTGTGTGTGTTTGTGTGTGCGGTGAAAGTAAATCTCACTTCAACCTTTATCTGTCGGACATTTAAGATATGCCACTTGACTTTTCAACATTTAATGAGGATTTAAGTGGTCACAAAATTGTATTATTTGCCTATCACCGCTTTTGATTCAGGTTTGATCCCTCACAAGATTATCTCAGATTTTCTGGAGTATTTACCGTTTCGCTTGCCCTTGCATTCCGATGTTGGTCCTTATTTCCCTCATTCTCTCTCATTGACTCACTCAAGACCATACACATTAAAATATGCCAAAATATCTTCTCCTCTGCACTTCGAGGAATTTGATGTTGATATTGCTAGTATTTTAATTTGCATGCATTGTTATTTAATTTATAGCTACATTTTTTAATAAATTGTAAATGTGGCATTTATAACATATTAATTTACTCGTATAATTCCAAACAGTATCTAGTAAATTTCAATAAAAACAAACAGTAGCATCAAGTTAACAAGACTCAATACTATCACAATACAAAGACAAAGAAAAAATAAGTTTTGATGTGAACACCACCATGTCACTTCTACTACATAAGCCTATTTATCCTGAGGCAACGCTAAAGCATATGGCATCACAAATTAAATAATGAAATTTGGATGGGATGTATGTAAGACTAAAAAAATTCCCAACTGTGTATGAATATGTACATAAAGAATGAATTCAAGAAACTGTTTCGAATGACATGAATAGCTTTTTGTATGTTTATTTTCACGTTTAACACAATAACTGTTACAAAAAGGCTACAATAAAAACAATGTCTATTGCAGCAAAAAAATCTTAAATATGTTACTCTCTAGCATGTCACGCATAGTAGTAGCTTTATTTTCCCTCAAAGTTTGCAACATCACAAACATTGTGAATTAATCCACCAAAATTAGAATGTAGTTATTCCCATACTTGATCGGGGAAGAGGACCAAAGATATCCATAAACACTCACTGCCATATTCACTCGAGTGTTTTTACAGAGTAATGCCCTACATTGATTCTAGGCTGTTTAGCACACTGACACTCATTACGTCTCATATGGGTTCGAATATCTGCCCTCATATCCAGCCAAAAGAAATCTTTCTCAATATTTAGTTCTTTTTTTCTGATCCCTATGTGTCCTCCCTCTGGAGTGTCATGAAATTATTTCAGAAGCATGTTTCGAACTGCCTTTGGTACCCAAACTCTTATTCTTTCTCTTATTCACCAGACAAATGATATCTTTCACAATTCTAAAGTAACCCTTTTTCCTTCTTCAAACTCTCTTTTCAACCTAATTCCCTCGGAATTGTTATCCTGGCTCTTCTTGATATTGACGGATGATAGTGGAATCATCTGGAGAATTTTAGAGTCATGTGCTGTCCATCTATTTTTCTGTTATCTATTTCGAGTCCTTAGGGATAAATTCTGGATAAGACATCAGCCACACTGTTTTTTTTACCTGACACTCACTGAATTTTAAACATGAACCACCTGAGCCTTACTAACTACAGCCCAAGTTTTCCTAATTGCCCCAGGTGGGAGAAAAGCTAGGTAAACGCCTGGTTATCCATTATTAAATCAAATTCAGCGTGCTTCCAACTTTTCCACACCAAAGATGGAAGCTAGCACTTCCTTTTCATAAGAACTATACAGTTAGGTTTCATGTGCTGTGTTTGTTGGGTAGCCATTGGCTGTGAGTTATGTTCTTATTTGGTTGTGTTCTTCAACTACCCAACAAACACCATCAAACAGCGCATGAAACCTAACAGAACACTTAAGCCCACAGAAACAGAAAAACCATAAGGAACCCTAGTTATTCCGTATGTTCTAGGCCTTTCTGAAAAAAAAAAAAGAGGTCTGGGAAACAAATATGGACTTCAAACAGCATTCCGATCTAAAGCAACTATTAAATGTATGGTTACCAGGGTGAAACCAGCCACAGAAGAACTACAAACACACAACTGTGTATATCAGATTCCCCTTCGAATGTGGCCATATGTACACTGATGAAATTGGCAGAGCTCTATCAACCCGAATCAAAGAACATAAAAACAGTTGCAAAAAAGGCGAAACCCGAAAATCTAGACTGGCCGAACATGCACAGGAAAATAGCCACAAAATACTTTGGGAAGACTCTAAACCACTTACACAGGAAACTGACAAAATTAAAAGAAAATCAAAGAATCAGCCTTTATTATTACCAATAGCAATATTTTCAGTCAACAGAGAATTGGATTAAAAAATATGTGGATCCCATTGATTAAAAGAGAAACAAAACAAAAACAAACACTCAACCCACCACAACCAATCAGAGTCAGTACATGCTGCACGACCAATCAGGAGACAGCTCGTATCCCATTGGCTGAGCAGGATAAGGGGCTTTACCCTATATAAACCCATAGTTTTTCGTCTCATCAGTCGCACTCGTGTCCCTGAACCCTGTGTGTCTACCTGATGACGGGAACAGATTCCAGTTCCCGAAACGTCGTTGATACTGTTTGGAAAACTGTGTTTTGTTTTGTGTCATCGTTTGTGTCGTTTGTTGTTTTTTCTGTTTGTGACTAATACCTTTGTGGTTAGTTTCGTCTCATCGTTGTGTCGTTTGCTGTATTTTCTGTTTGTCGTTTAATATCTACTGTGTTTTTTGTTTCGTCTCATCGTTGTGTCGCATGTCAACTTAGGTTTCCTTTTTTTTTTTTTGTTTTTTGTTAATTCATTTATTTTTGGCTTGTTCCTTGTTTTATCTGACCCAATTCCAGTTTTGGAATTTCATGTTGTGTATGTGTTCTGTTGACTAAAGCATGCTCTGCTAATTAATGTTTTCTTGTCTTATTTTTAGTTTTCTTTTGGCAGTCATTTGTTTCGCAATGAAGTATATCCAAGCAAATAAATCACTTATATGTATATTAAAATCTTATTGTAAAACACCTATTTAACTATGGAGACCTTCTAATCAAGAAAATAGAATATCTTCTAACAATTGAAAGTGTAGGTGGAGATATGTCTATTTGCGTTTCATGAAATTGTAGATGCCTGTGAGATACATGTTTCTGCATTATCTGTTTGTATTGCAGCTGAGGTTGAAGTAAAAACCTAAACAAAAAGGTTACAATAAAAACAATGTCTATTGCAGCGAATTGTTTGTGCAATTTCTCAACAATACAAACTGCCTTCTATTTAAACATATCACAAATACTAAATTAAACTGTTTGATAAATGCAACTCATACAACTATTAAAGAAAAATTTAAAAGTCCACTTATTTTTTCCTGGGAGCAACAGATTCATGTGGCAAATCATCATAAAACGTTTGCCAGTCCTGTGTCATAACTTGCTTCAATTCTTGCAAATCATTCCACTTCCTCTTCTTTACAAGAAGTATTTCTTTGTACAGAGGTGAAAGAGATTGTGATGTAGGCAAATCAATAAGCTTTGGTCTGCAAAGCGATTTAGAATACTCATAATCGAAGTGCAGCTTTGTGAAGATCTTGCCTTCATATTCTTGAATGTAGGTTGTAACTCTGATGTTTGTGACCGTTGGGTCACGTGCCTTCTGCCGTAGTCGGATTGAGTCGTACTTCAGCACTTTCGTGTAGTCCTTGAAAAACGTGTGTTGAAGTAGTCTCACTTCATACGACTTCGGTTTTAAGCGTGCTTCTTTTGTTGCTTTTATGTAATCACTTGGCAAGTAAATGTTCCCTTTTTTGAAGCGTGAACTGAATCTCACCCAATTTGTGTGTGTTCTTTAACAAGATACTTCTGCATGACCTCAACATCATTCTTATTGATAAAACGAAGAAGTGCATTAGCCATAACTGCATTTCTGTCCTGGTATGTGCAACCATCTGAGACGCTCCCCTGTCCCGAAGGAAAGGGTGACATGACGAGTGCCTAACCCTTCATAAGCAAAACATAACCCTCCAGCATTTATCCGGGACAGGTAGCCCCTCGTATTCATATTTACGATACGTACTTTGGAGAAGTTCGCTAAATACAATGAAGCAAGGTTCTGATATTTTAAAATTATAATATTTAATATAATTACTGGTTCTTTCAACAATTAAGACATTCTTCTCAAATACACGAATCCACAACACAGCTTTCTGAATCGGACTTTCTAAATCTGCCTACCACAGTTATCGAGGTATACGCATCCGCCCTACAGAGATCTGGCATGGGCGAGATTTTCATGTCGCACTAATTCCTGCCGGGCTATACATCGGCATAAGGCATCAGTACATCTCCTACCTGGTTATTTTTCCTGCGTGCAGCAACAGTAGGCGGCCCGCACGCTGACGGGCGCCCAAGCTTAGCAGCGGCCGCATTCTCCAATTTGACCGCCTTAGCGCCGCGACACCGTTTGGGGCCGCCTCTTGCGGCCTTCGTCGAGAGAGGAACTCGCTGACCCAAAGCGTCTCCAGCTACTTGGCCCTTCCAACCTAGGCTTCCAGGCCTCTCCTTCGGCGAAGGGCAGCACGCAATTATCCTGGGAAGTTCCCTCGGCGAGAAGTTGCCTTGCTCGGCTTCGGCGGCAGCGTCCAAACGTACACCAACTGCCCCGAATTAATCCAAAGCAAATACTCTCGTGTTTCTCCGTCTTACGTCGGACAGCAGGTAAACATATAAATTTGCAACAGCCGAGCAGGCATCGTACCCCTTGCCGGAACTAGCCAAGCCGTCCGCCTCCCTCGCTCCTCGCCTTTCTAACACCCACTCTCGCGAAATACTTACTCACACCCCCCTCTTCACCTCTCCAACACCGCTCGCCCGCCAGCGCTCCGTGCAGCTAATACGTACAACTGCTTTACAAGCAAGCGAGCAAACAATCAAATACACAACCAATACAGGGTAAATATAAGCTCACAAAATATGTAGAGGTTCTGGAACCCGTATTAAGACACATGCAAAACATATTAAACTATAAAGCCGAGACGCGAGGCGTCTCACATCACTGAAAGTCACAGTTGGGGGTGTGGTTCCGGACAGTTTTGCTCCACGTAGTCGACTAAGCAAGTAACAAAACATGACGCCACAAATTCATCTTCACTTTCATTCCACCAATAGCACATGCAGTGGTTATCAGCCAAATTATACACTGTGAAGTTGTGGACCATTAGTTTGGTTTTGTAGTACAGTGCACTTGCTTTCAAGGAAGGTGATGTTTTGACAGTTTTCGAATTCATTGTAAGACAACAGCATTCTCCGTGTATTGCCTTTTCCTTAATACCGGATTTTTCTAAACGGCACTATCTTTTTCTGTACTGTGAAGACAGTACTCTTCTTCAGACAAATTGGCTACACTGTACTGGCAACACAGGTCACTCAAATACTTTCTTGGTTGATACAAGCCAAGGTTCAGTTCATAAAATACTCTGTCATGGGCGAACCTGCCACTTTCTTTATATTTTGTGGTATATTCTCTGAATTGTAATTTCTATTGAAACCCTGGTTCCAAGTACAACTTCTCAGTATCATGTTTACAGTATTGAGAGGGCATTTTCGAAATCCCACTGATAAATGTTTTCAGATAGTCCTTGTCATGCGACATGCTCATGTTGCTGCTGTTTTCACCTGAGACATTTATTGGCGTGGATCTCTTCTTGTCATACATCCCCATACTGATATCTGATATCCACTTGTGGCGGATCCATTCATTTAATCCAAATGTGTTTAAAAACATTTGTTTACAAACCTGAACTTTTCCTGAGTTGTTTGGCTTCAGATAATAAATTAAGGTTGGGTCGCCTTGAGGTCTGTTATCACTTCTCTTCCTTTGTGCTAGTTTCTTTTCTACGAAGTTACATACATATACTTTTATTTGGCCCCAGCTCATATTCCAAAAAGGTTTCACAGCAGTTCTGCCTGTCTTCAGCTGTAACTGCACCACAATGTCTTAAATTACTTAA
Source organism: Medauroidea extradentata (assembly GCA_003012365.1). Classification (NCBI taxonomy): domain Eukaryota; kingdom Metazoa; phylum Arthropoda; class Insecta; order Phasmatodea; family Phasmatidae; genus Medauroidea; species Medauroidea extradentata. Next base: position 11,764 of record PNEQ01111738.1, read on the forward strand.
ACATAGCTTTGATGTACCTGCTGAGCCAGTCTTTCTTTCTGATCTTTCGGCTGTTTGGTTTACTTAACCATTTTCATTTTCAAAACCAACATAGGCATTCCCCTTCATTTTCAACCTTTTATTTTCATTTCGTTTCCATTAAATTTTACCTTTTATTTTCTTTGCAGGCATGTCATGATTTATGTGTTCCTCTGTGTGGTTACCATCGCGTGTTGAAGCTTCGGTACATTCCGAACACGTCCAATCATTAAGTGGCGAGTTAGAATTAAAGTCTGCAGCATTATATGCTTCTAAATTTGATGATGCACCAAAACTGTCACCGCTATCTACTTCAGTAGTAGTTGAAAGTCCGTTCAAGGAACTCGGGACAGTTTCTTTTAATGATGTATCGCAAGTGTTGCGACCATTTGGTTCACATAGTTTAGTACATACTGCTGGCAAGCATGCATACGAATGTTCACTGTCGAAGTGAGGTCTGTCATAACTACTTATAGTTCTATTAATTTTGCAGGAAATACCAGTACTCGTAGAAGGCCTTCAATTTCTATAGGGATTATAGGATATTCGATTTCACACATAACTTCCAGCTCGGCTGCATATTTACACACCCAGTCAGCAAAGGTACCTGAAAAGAGGAACCAATGCACGATATAAAAACAATAATTCTAATTTACAAGACCAAAACTAATTCAGAGTTAATTAAAACTTCGACTGACATTGATGATTTACGACTTACACAGACCTTCATCATTTATACTGTCATTTAAGGCTATATTATTATGTTCCATTGTTTCATGCTAAATAATAACATGACCAAAGATATGACTGCACTAAAATGTATGGAAATACCGTGTACCTCTGAGATGATATTAAGATTTTTTTTGCCAGAAAATTTTTTGTAGTTTTAAAAAATGTGGTATTGACATGTATGATTATTTTAATGTTTGGTTTGTCATTTTGATACATGGTTTTACCAGCAGACAGTATATTTTGTTTGCTTACTTATAGCTTAGTAAATCCTTGTGTGGTGGCAGGGTAGAATACCATTAAAGCCAACCCATGCTTGTCGTAAGAAGCGACAAATTGGGGTGCGGTCGGGACCTGAAACTTTACCGACCTTCATCTCATATTTCTTCTTTCACCTTCTACTTTCACATCACCCATTTTCTTTTCATCTCACCAGGTCCCATCATGTCTTCCTTCTCTATCACCACCTGTTGCCATCTTAGCAGGAGAGGTTGTCAAGGCCGATCTGCCCTTGCACCCAAACTCGCTGGGACGACGTGTTACCGCTGTAATCGACCACAGGTCCCCTTAACACCACAGGGTGTTCTCTATAAAGAGGAGCCTGGGATATTTTCCCAGGTAGGGGAATAAAGCTGGCCTCGCTCAGGGTGTACGATTTGTCCCAGGTTTGCCCCGGTGTACACTTTGGTGCTACTGGGGCAGTAATTTGCAGTGAATATCTGCGAGGGGTAGCTGCTCCTATGTACTACTTAGATCTGTGGGAGGTAGATCCCCCTCCCAACGGCACAAACCGTGAGTTGTTTGAACTGCTGGCTTCTTTTTTTTTCTCCCCCACCCCGAATGGCAGGTTTATCCGACAGTTCTCAATTTGAGGGGGGGTGGGGTGCAATTCATGATGGCTTCCAAAAGCACTCAACAGGGTGGCTCCCTCAACGGCCGAAACAAAAGACACTGCAGCGATAATGGATTTGATGCAGATAGTGTCCTGGATGTGATGCAGATAGCGTCCTGGATGTGATTTGGGATAAGAACTTGCCGATCCCCCATTTTCTGATAGTGAAACGTCTTGAAGGGCACACATTTGAGAAAGTGTCGCCCTTTGAGCTCCGAAAATATTGGACGGTGCTGCTGGTGGTGCAATGAAAGACTGTATAAAAAAATAAAAACAGAACAGAGCTGCTTATCGAGGCATCAGATGCTGCCCAGTCACGTGGCTGCAGGCAACGGTCTACAATTGGGCAGCAAAGAAGTTCCCCTCTGAAGTAACGCCCATGTGGCATTGAATTCGAGCTAAGGTATAATTTGGTGTCCCGACCTGATCAACGTTCTAGATTCAGAACTATTGCAGGAACCCTAGGCACAGTGTCACTCATGTCCATCGAGTCACAAAAAAATCTGATGGCGTTACTAGTTCCAACTGCTACTTTGTTCCTGACATTTTGGTGTTCCAATCCTACCAGCTACTCTGAAAATCGGTTACCTGAATGTTCGTGTAAAACAGTTCGTTCCATCTACACTCCACTGCTACAACTGTGAAAGATACAGCCATTCGTCGGCCAATTGCAAATCTTTAGCAATATGCCCAAAATATGTCGAACCTGTACACCCGGAAAAAGAGAAATGTAGCAAACCATTGACATGTGTCAACTGTCAAGGAAAACACACAGTGTGATCGAAGAAATGCCCTATTTTTCAACAGCAGCAGGGTATTCAGGCGATCAGAACTGAAAAAGTTTTAATTGGTGAAGCACAGAAGAGGTTCAAATCCCAACAAGGGCCTCGGCCTACTGTTACTTACAGTACAGTCGCCAGTGCTCGGTGACCGATGAAGTATGTGTGTACCCAGACTGTCGATGTGGCGCACAGACAGGATTCTGTCGTTGCACAAGTGCCACCGAAGGTCCAGACCATATGCACCACGACAGTTGGGACCCAGTGCAGCCCCAATTTGAAACTTCCTACTAAACCTGCTTCTGTGAAACTCCGAAAAAATGGAATTTTCAAACAAATTACTAATGTAGATATATCATCGCCTTAGGATAGTTCTTTCAAGTTGACAACTCCGGGTACTTATGCTGCTCCTGCTTCGAGCAGTAAGACACCTCGCAAACCTGCCCCTATAGTGTCAGAGGCAGATGTGGTGATGGATTATGCTCCTGATGGCAGTGATGGCTCAGAATTCTTCAAACATGTGTTGACTCGACGCAGCCCTTTTGTGTTGTGGTAGGTTGTCCCTGAGGGAGATGGGACGCCTGTGCCGGCTAAGGCGGACTGTGTCCCTCGGGGATGTGGGTTCGGCCTGAGACGTGCCCCAGTGAGTGAGCTGGGGGAAGCCACACTCGGGTCGTACAGAAGGGGACAGAGTACCTCACTTAATTGGGGTCAGGTATAGAATCACTCACCTGGTGTCTTAAAATAGTTCTTGTAGCAGACGTTGTTTGCGCTCGTTCAGCGGCTTGGGGTCTTGGCGTGCCTCTGATCTGAGTTGTTGTATCCGTTTATGCGCTGGAGGGGTGCCTTAGGGCGGAGTCTTGATGGGGCTGAGTAGTGTCGGTGGCTTGTGGGCCATGCGGCGGAAAATCCGACTAAGGGAGTGCCTATTGCGCTTACGGGTACGTCGCTTCTTAGGAGGCAGGTTTTGCTCGCGCTGGATGGGGCATGTGAGCGTGCGGTGTTGTTCCCTGCAGAACTCCTGAAATGAGAGTTGAGGACCAGGAACTTTCTGGGGTGAAGGTATTAAGCGCGGGCTAAATATTGATGTCCCGGCTTGATGTCGCCTTCGCGGGCGGCTCTCTCTCTGGACTCTTGCAGAGCATTAATCTCGTTATCAGTGATGTGGAGTTCCAACACTTCATGGGTGTTACTCATTTAGAAAAACCAATAAAAGAGAATATTCTGGGGACAACCAGATATATTGCATCAAAGTCACACACGAGTTTTTACACGCACTGGTACACAAGTCTTCTATCACAATTTGTACAAAAGAATTGTATTACACTGGGAAACCTTGAATTTAAATACAATGGTCCATTATGCTCGAATGCTGTTGGATAGATTTACGAATTCTACAACTGCGCATCCCGATGCACGTGGTTACTTTTACTAGATCACGGATATCAATAGTTACTTCCGGCTGTAGCGCACCGTGTGGTGGCTAGTGCGTGCTGTTGGGTGTGTTCCCTTTTATTATGCGGCGCTGGAGGTATGTGTGGCAGCGCCATCTTCGTCCTTTCCCTCAACACTTCCCTAACAGTGTAAAAGTTAGAGGGTGAAGGACTCCCTTGAGCAAGAAGTCGACTTCGGAGGGGGGTGGGGGTTTTCCCTTTTCAAGAAATCGCCTCTAGGTTGGGCGAGGGCTCCCTTCGCAAGAAGTCGACCTTGGTGGTAGAGTGGAGGGCTCCCATTGTAAGAAGCCAGCCCCTAAGGTGTGGAGTGTGTGTAGTGTGCCGAGAGTCGGGAGCCCAGGGACCTGCCAGCGAACTCTGAAGAAACTAGGGCCAGCGCACCACTTATATACCTGGAGTTAGGGGTATGGGTTGAAAAAAGTCCCGTTAAGTGGGTAGTAAGATGGCGGAGGCAGAAGAGTGACTGTCTGTTGTTGAAGGGTTGCCATCCTAACACCCACGCATTTCTTACAAACAAAACACGTGATCGGGAAATATGGCGCTTAATTTCCCTTCAGGTCTAAAAAAAAAAACAACTAAAATGGCGTAAAATTTGAAATAATATTACATTTTGTAAGGGACTGTAAGTAATTGCGGACACCCAGTGTGTAGTTTAGTTCGCTACACCCAGTAGCCCGCAGCTCGCCATTGGCTAGTTGCCGTCAGGCGACAACTCAGGCGTCAGCCGCGTGCTAGCCGGCCGGCCCCCGCCGCGCTCAGAGCGCGAGACAGTTTGTAGTTAGCAGTCCGCGAGGCATGACGTGTTGTAAGGGTGTTCAGTCAGACGCCTGCGCAGTAAGACGTGCTGTGATGTCAGTTGCTAGTTAGCAGTCCGAGCAGTCAGACGTGTCTTTAGTACTAGCATGACAAGTGTGGTAAGACGTCCGCGTGTATAGACGTAGGCGCTCAGTAATGAGAGCACGAGTACTAGAGATGCATGTAGGCTAGAGACCTAAGCATGGGCCGCCGGCGAGCACGCGTGAGTGCCCCACAGCGACGTCACCCTTGCTGTATAGTGTGTGGGACATACATGTCAATAAATGGGTGAGACGCGCACCGTAACGTATAACGATCTTGTTAATTGTGACACCCGACATACCCACATTCAGGCCTTCTACCATCACGGGCCTAGAGACGACATAATCAGGTGTCTGCACTGTCCAGCGCAGTGCTCGAAATCCCATGTAACGCCCCATATAAAAAAGGGGCAGTTACAATTTACACTTTTACATTAGAACATACTTCAATTATTTACAGAGAATTATTTATGCCCGTAAAACATGTCCGCTATTATTTACAGTCTCTTTGCCGTATTCAAGTCTTTGCATTGGCAACTGTGGATATTATTTATAAAACATGTAGGACATTATTATAACTTTACTTTTCCCGTCTTGGGACATTATCAGGACATCATTGTATGTAAAATAGCATTGTAAACCTCCTTATATCTATAAAATTGGCATCGGAAAATTACGGTAAACACGTGTGAAACCTGAGGTGAAAAAGTGAGGCCTAACCTCAAAAGGGACAAGCTCGGGGGGCGAGCGTCTAAGCAAATATTAATAGCGGTAGGGCGTCAGTTTTAAGTAGACATAAGGGGAAAGTGAAAGAGTAAAGACTGCCCTCTTTTTCTCATATTATTCATTTCCCTGTTCCAATGGAATTACCGAGGTTACTTTAACTTACTTGCAGAACTAAGGCAACCGAGGTTACTTTAACTTACTTGCAGAACTAAGGCAACTGATTGCATCACTGCCGCGTCGGACATTTGCCTGCAAGAAACACATTTCCGGCCAACAACTGACATTTCCTTTCGAGGCTACACATTCTACCACGAAGATTATATGTCTACTGATCGGTCATGCGATGGTGTGTGTGTGTGTCTTGGTTAGTGAAGCAATCCGACATGCATCTGTAGCTCTTACTACGAGACTGCAAGCAGTAGCAGTAAGGGTGTATCTCAGCACATTAACTATTTGTTGCGTGTACATACCTCCAACACAAAGTTTTCGTGTAGTTGATTTAGAGGATCTGATATCCCAGTTCCCATCTCCTTTCCTTCTTGTGGGTGATTTAAGTGCTCTTAATGAGCTATGAGGATCTTCTTTTCGGGATGACGGAGGTCGTGTAGTTTAGTCTTTGCCTACAAATACTAACTTGGCCCTATTGAACAACGGCACTACTACACACTTTATATCTCATACTGGTACCACTTCGTGTATCGACGTGTCCTTTTGCAGCCCAGCCCTGGTCACTGCCTTTGATTGGACTGTCTACCCTATTCTCTGTGGTAGTGGCCATTTTCGAGTTGTTTTACACACTCTCTCATTTGGCCCTGCCTTTTCCCACTCTTTGGGTGATTAAAAGGACGAACTGGGAATATTACAGGCAGACACTTTACTAAGGACCTTCCTCCTTAAGTGGGTGTGGCTGTCTCGTCCTTCGTTGCAGCAGAGGTTGCCATCCCGAAGTCATCTTCTTGTCGGTGTCGTCGTGTGCCGCGGTGGAATGATGCGTGCCCAGCGAAGTGCGCTTCGAAAGTTTATGTTGCATCCCACTCAGGCGAACTTGCAGCTTTTTCGCATCACCAGGGCACGGGCTAGGCGAGTGATACGGGACAGCAAGCGGAAGTCTTGGAGGACATTTCTCCCATCTCTTACTGTAAACACAACCAGTAAATATGTTTGGGATGATTTGAGAAATATTGTCAGCCAACATTTTAGTGTATATATTCCCTTCCTTCGACATAATAATTTTGTAATTACTGATGGCGAAGAAATTTGCAACTTACTGGGACAGACATTTTATCAGCATTCGAGACATGACCGATACCCTCTCTCATTTCAGGCTCTGAAGGTTTGCTGTGATGGGCAGGATGTCGACTTCGGCCTTTCGCAGGGAGAAGTCTATAATCAGCCGTTCTATCTTAGTGAACTCGAGAGTTCCCTCTCACGCTCGAAACACACTTCTGCTGGCCCAGATGGTATCCATTATGCAATGATTTAAAACCTGCCATTTGAAGGGAAAAAATTAAATAGTTAGCGTGTATAATTTTATCTGGGAATCAGGATGCTACCCTTCCCAGTGAAGTGTCTCAACCCTGAACCCATTTTAAAGCCTGGGAATGATACGGGTGACATGTACAGTTATCGACCGATTTTGCTGGCTAGCTGTCTGCAAAACAGTGGAGAGAATGATAAATGTCCGACTAATGTATTATATTGAGTCTTGGGGTCTTCTATAAACTCTCCAATGTGACTTTCGCCAACACCGTTCTGTGGTCAACCATCTTGTCGGCTTAGAGACAGCTATTCAAAATTTCTTTATACAGCGACAACATACTTTTTTGACTTAGAGAAGGTGTATGACACCACATGGCATCGTGGTGTCCTTATACATTTACATTCACGGGGTTTTCGTTGATATCTCCCTACATTTATCGTTAATTTGATATATCGTAGAACTTTCGGTGTTCGAAATGGAGTAGCATATTCGCCGGAGTTCGTTTAGGGAAATGGGGTGCCTCAGGGTAGCATTCTGAGTGTTACTCTATTTACAATAGCTATAAATAGCATTGTAGCTGTTGTCCGCCCCCTGTACTTTTTATGTGGATGACAATGATATATTACCGCTTATCCACTCTGCGTGCTGCGGAGCATCAGATCCAACTGGCTGTTCACCGGCTTGCTGATTAGGCAGACAGTTGCGGATTTCGCTTCTTTGCTGTAAAATCACAGCTAGTGCACTTTTGCTGTAAATGTGGCACTTTTCATTCTACTGAGGTGATTTGTCAAGGTACTACTATGCCTTTTTGTGACTATGTTAAGTATTTAGGCCTTGTCTTTGATTCCATGCTCTCTTGGAGAGATCATGTGAAAAATCTCAAGTCTCTGTGTTAGCGGGATATCACACTCTTAATGATGCTTATTGGTCGTAATTGGGGATCAGACAGGAAAACATTGCTCCGCCTTTACAGAGCTCGATGTTGGACTCGGTTCATCATGCTGGAATCCGCATTGCGACTGGTACCTTTTACACAAACCCAGTCGTGAGTCTCTGTGCGGAGGCTAGTAAACCACCTCTACACTATCTGTGCGAACAGCTTCTGCTGCAATAATGGTTGCGAGTACTGTCCAACCCATCCCATTTACTGCATGATACCTTTCACCACACTATATATGTACAACTGTATGATGCCAGACCTCGAACTACCAAACCTGCGTGTGTCCGTTTCTTGCACTCTCGTGCTCGGAGTGATGTTCCAGGGCATTTGCTGCCTGTCCGACGTCCAGAACCACCATGTGCGATGCACCAGTTGTTGGTACGGCTTGATCTGGCGAACTTTACGAACCCGACCACTTCCGCTTACATTTATCAAAGCCTTTTTAACGATTTTGTGTCGACAAATTTGAAGGGTTTTACATTTACGGCTCTAAAATTGATACCTCTACTGCATTTGCCTTCACTGCAGGTGCAGAGAGGTACCTGTTTGGGCTTCATCCATCATGCAGCATTTTAACAGCAGAGCTTTACGATATTTTTAATGCTGTGTGTTTTATTGGTGGAGGGTCTTTTCGCAAGTGTCTGGTGTGTTCCGATTCGATGAGTGCTCTACAAGCCTTGCTAACTGGCTCCTAGCTCACCCTCTTTTCTCTTTGATCAAGGAGTGGCTGAGGGTGGCTGATCAGGTTGGTGTACAGATCATCTTTGTGTGGACGCCTGGCCATGTCGGCATTCCCGGCAATGATGTGGCAGACGCGGCAGCAAAGGAAGCATGCAGCCTTCCACCGAGTGACCTTCGTGTTCCTTTGTGTGATGTGCTGTATGCTGTCCGTATTTTTGTCTGGGATTCCTAGCAGAGGGAATGGTATGCCATCCCTCTGGCAAACAAACTTCGGGCCCTTACTGACTCGGCTGTCTGCAAACGTCCCACTTTACTAAACAAGACAGGAGGATGTCCTGACACGTCTTCGGATCGGTCACACTCGTGCTACGCACAGGCACTTGCTTTGTTCTGAACCCCCTCCTATTTGTGATGTCTATGACACTCCATTGAATATGATGCACATTCTATTGGAGTGCCACAGATATGGCCAGGCACGTCGTATTTTTAATCTTGCTGACGACCTTCGGGTAATCTTGTATGCGGAGGTCTCGCCTGTGAACGGCTTGCTTTCCTTTTTTAAGTGCGACAGGTATTTTTAGTCTGTCGTGAACTGTCCCTCTGTGTGTTGTGTTTGTTACTTGTACGGACATTTCGAAGCGTTTTAATTTGTTAATGTGTTTTGACACATTTTTCTGTTGTAACTCGTGTGGAGTTAGTGTCTGTTTTGTTTGTCTTTGTATTTTTGCTGTTGACTGTGTGTTGGCTCCAGTGGAAGATTTGTGTTCCTATTTCTGGGCGCTAATGACCAACGTGTCTTGCGTACCCTTCCACACACTCACTCAACTTAAGGGTGTGGTTCACCTCAGTTTTCAAAGTCTTTTTTTTATTTTTATATTTGTAACATATATTTCTTTCTTATTTTAGACATTAATTGTGATTAAATCTTCCTCTTAGGAAATTTTTGTATCTCTCATAGTTTTTGCATAATGAATCGTAAATGTCAAAATTTGGACTTTACGGTTTTAAGTACGCCACTAAAATCAACTGGCATACCAAACTGAAAAAATCTACCCTATATAACAATGTTGTAGGCTATGATTTGACATATATAAAAACAAAATAATATATTTTTTGTACTTATAAAAAATTTTGATATATTTTTTTTTAAATTTTATTTCAAAATTTAACTTTTTTTTATTAAATACAGAAGTATTTAATTTTTTTGTTTTTATATATGTCAAATCATAGTCTACAACATTGTTATACACCGTGAATTTTGTTAGTTTGGTATGTCAATTAGTTTTAGTGTCGTACTTAAAATCGTAAAGTGCAAATTTTGACGTTTACAACTCATTACGCAAAAACTATGAACGATACAAAAATTTCCTAAGAGGAAAATTTAATCACAATTTATTTCTAAAATAAGAAAAAATATCTGGTACAGAAATAAAAAGAAATAAAGAAGTTGAAAACTGAGGTGAACTGCGCCTTTAATAAAATGAAAATAGCCAAAATTGGAGATACACCTTATTTATTGCATCTGCGTCAGCGTTATGGTGAACTTATGCCTTTTTTTTCCATTGTTAGTTATGTTAATTTTCCTCACTGTACAGAAATTGACAGAATGCTGGCGATTTCTGGAAGGTAAAATATTTCGTGTCATCCAGAATGTTTTCAGGCAAAGAACCATAACTGCTATATTCATGAGACCATTAAAATTCTGATTATACACAGGAAATTATACGAGATCTACTTTTGAATAGCATCTCTTGCAGCAGTATTCTACTCATTAATTTGTCTTAAAAAAATGAGTTGAACCAAATTCTTTAATACAGGCAGCCAATATTTCCCACTAACTTCATTATTTCATTGCTTTCTTTGTTTAAAGGAATTCTTTGTTAAAAGGAAATCTGTTAACTTCAACACTATTTGCTGCAGGAATATAATATTGCACTACTACTTGTGCAGCCCAAAAAGTATAATTTTTTCTTTATTTGACAAAAAAGTATTTTATCAGATCTGAAAAGTAAAAACAGCCAAACGTGGATAAACACACAGCGCTAATAAGAATTTTTACACAATCAAGTATTTATTTTTGTATGCACAGTAGGTAGGGGAGACTGGGGTCAAATGTAACATTTTTTGCACTTGCATAATTTATTACAAAATACTTAAAGGAAGAGATGTTTGTACAAAAAAAGATAGTGTAGACATCCTACCACCTAAAAAAATATAACAGGTTTCAGATCTTACATAAAAAGAAAGTGTAACACTAATCATGTTTTAATGTTTTGTTACTTTTGACACCATTATAGGGTCAATTGTAACAAGGGTTGGGGCAATTGTAACACTAGCAAATTTAACATTATTTCAAATGAATTAGAAAAAACTTAAAATTTTTTCAGACAAACTTTAAATAAAATTCTTAAATATTAACATCCTTTATGAAAAATACATTAAAAAAATCCATCTAATCCAATTTGAACAGTCATCACACATGTAAAATGGAGTATTGTCGGTAGTGCACACCATGTGTGCCCACAGGTGGCAGCCTGTACCCTGAATCCATTCTTCCTGTGGACGACTGTTGCTGAACTTCTCCATACATACCAAACAGAGACAATCCTCTTCATCATTTTGATGACGGTTGAGATTAGTCTTAGCACTCCCATCTTCGAGTTTATTTATCTTCGATCTGATGTAATTTTCCGATTTGCCTTTGTCTACACTTCTTCTACGCAATACAGATACGCTACTGTTCCTTCTCGTAGCTTTTTCGTCAAGTTATTTTTTTTTCTCGTGTATCAGTAAGGATAGCACTTTCACTTCTCTTTCTACCACCTGATGAACTTTTTGGTCTCTCTTCTGCCTTCGGATAGGGTCGTACACACTCTGGAGAAAATTTGGCTGCTCCCGAGTCTGATGTTCCTGGGTGTGGTGTGGTGTGGGGGATTCCTTGTTCAGGTGTTGTTGCTTGTGGTGGGTCCACAAAAGAGTATGTAGTTTCATTTTCTCTTTCTAAAACATTTGAAATAGGCCCATCTTCAGGGAAGTTTGGGTCCGTAACAGATGCAGGTGAAAAGTCTGAGTTTGAAAAGCACTTCTATTGTAGGGCCAGATTCCAGAAACACGAAATCCACTTACAATATTTCTAGGAGATGCAGCTTCAGGGAGTGCAAAGGAAACTACTTCAGGAATTTCATAAATTGTATTTATTTTTCCAGGATGAGAATTCAGCCAAGAGTCCATAGCTCGGGACACATATTTTTTCAGTGGTCCATACACACTACGATCTAATGGTTGTAGCTTATGGGAGCAGTGGAGAAGAAAAGAGAGTAGGACGATTCCGTTATCTCTGCAGAAATCTATCATTGGAAGAGACAAATGAGACTTATGATTATCTAATAACACTAACAGTTTTCTTTCAGTTGTAGGGCGAACATGATTTGCAAAATGCTTCATGAATAGTAAAAAGTCACTTACTTGCATCCATCTGACTTATTGGCTGTTCCTATGCAACCAGTGGGGCCACCTCTAACAAAATGTTCATGATAATTTACACGAGGAAATATGAACATTGGCGGCACTGAATTTCTCTTAGCATTTACAGAAAAACACATTGTAACGAGATTACCCCGTTCTGCAGAGGTTATCGCTCCAATTTGTTTCTTTCCCTTTGCAGCAACAATTTTGTTTGGAGCTTGTATGGTCGTTATTCCAGTTTCGTCAATATTATATACATGTTGAGCTTCAAATTTGTATTTCTGAAAAACACTATCATACTTATCCATAAATGACTTCACATTGGCTTTATTGAAGTTCATAGTCCTTGCTAAACTGGTTGCCTCTGGTTTGCGAATAGTTGAATCTATGTTACGTTTCAGGTAATTGGTAAACCAATCCACCCTAGCCAACCCTGTTTCTGTCCAACTAGACGGAACTTTCAATTCATGCTTAACAGCACATTCATAAGCTAGCTTTCTAAATTCTCGTGGAGTAAGTAAAAAATACAGATCAGCACTATTTTTAAAATATAACTGTTAAGGTATTTACGGACGAACAAGAACAAACACTTATTATGTGGTTTGTATCCAGTTGTCGGCATGGGAAATTGCTTCTGTGAAGTTGTAGACCTACGTAGTTCTTTTACAAACCTGTACAAACTTACATGACAGATGTCAAATTGTTTTGCTACTGACCTGATAGATTTTCCGTTTTCGATTACCTCATGGGAGGCTGCATCCATTACAACCTGAGGAATACCTCGGGTAGTTGTCCTAGTCCGAACCCTTGGCATTCTGCAACACCATAAAAATACATTGGTTAGTGTGAGTTAAAAGTGTAAGGAACTTTTACAGCGAGGTCTTAAGAGCTGATGGAGGTGAAATGGTGTGAAAAGACAACACAACATCCATGCCCTATCCCGGATTAGCCATGGAAAAGCAATATCGAGATTCAAAATGTGAAAAATAACTTAAATATTACGAAACAATTGTTGAAATAAATTACGTGAAATTAAAAAAAATATTATCTGAGACAATAAAAAACCACCGTCAAGTAGGAGGCCTACGTTAACAGTTTCTTTTTGGATTTATCGAGTAAAGTAAACTTTATTTTCGCATTTGTTTGAGACGATGGGGACGATTGTAACTTGTTACAACCGTCCCTGAAGTATGTGTTACAAACGTCCCCAAAGCATTCAAGAACAAAATAATGTTAACAATTCATATCCATTTTAGTTAACTTCTTTATTGTTATAACTAAAATAAACTAGAGTAAATTCTGCTCAAAAGAAAATATAAATAATCACTTTATACTCTGTTTATATGCTAGTATTATTAAATAAATAAAGCAATGACTAAAATTTACTTACATAGTCTGAAAACTTCCGCAGCGAATAGCGAACACATTAGTGGCACTAGATCCTCCAGCACGTGTGACACGTTCGTCTACTCCAAGAGGCACTGCATGCCATCTAGCGATATTTTTTTCAACTATCTCCACAATGGATAACGCGTCTGTTACAAACGACCCCGGTTACTTTTGACCCCGGTCTCCCCTACTAATATTCCAGGAAAGTTTAAAAGTAAAATTTAAGAGCATTTGACTGGAGGTTTGTAGTTGAGTAGAGTAGGCCCTCTGGCAACTATGCTACTTTTCTTCAATGTCTAATTTATAACTATAGTAGGTCACTTAAAAAAATATTTTCAACAAGTTTTACTGTCATGAATTCATTTCCTTTACGGTATGTTTTTTTAATGAACCAATAAATGAAATTCGATAAAAATTTATTTATTAGCTTCCAGTAATTCCATTGCTTGATGGATTTAATTGTCGTACACAATGAGCACTTCTAAATATAAAATAAATGATTAAATCATTACATATAAAAAATACAACATAGGAGGTTGCACAAAATTCCAACAATTTCCTCAAACTGTACATTGATTAGAAAAATTTATTACAAATTCAGGAACACGTAATAAGTGTAGTAAAATAATTGTTACACATTATGTGTAAACACATTTTCAAAAATGTGCATACATTAAAATAATATGTATCATGTGTTGGATATTAAATAGTACTGTACATAGCTACATAATTGCTAAATTCTATGTTTAGTAATATTTTGTTATAATTCTAATTAAAGAAATGCTCAACAAAATAAAACTTATTTTTCAGTATCATTGTGCAAAAAGTGCGCAAAAATTTGTAATAAATGCAATAATCTAAATTAAGACATTATTATTAGGTATTCTGTTCTGATGAAGATTTTTTTTTTTTCAGATAACTTACAAACTTTCGTAGTGTTTTTACGAATTTTGTCACAGTACACATTTTTATTTTATTTTTGCATTTTAAATTATTTTCAGAGTTATTGGTTTAATTTTAAAATACTTTACAATGAAATGAGATATGGATATGGTAATTATGCAGCTAAATTAATGAGATTGTGTGAAATTGGTAATCAACAGTATTTTAATTAAACAAGATTGACATGTCATACAATTAGTCAACCAGTTATGACTTTAGTGTATTGCTAACCTTCTCTTTAAAATATGTTGAATCTTCATAACTTTATGTTTCTGAAAACAGTTCATGAAAAACTTGTAACAACAGGAGACTACTTTTGGGTCACATAATATACTATTTAGTATTTTTTTTTTTTTTTTTACTATCCAGCAGCTGAAAATTTTTAAAACTAAGACAGTATGTACAAAAGACAGAAGCACGAGTACTAACGTTTTAGTACTTGACAGATATACACACACAAATAAGACGACACATAATCGCGTATCGCGACGTTTCGCTGCTTAGAGTAGCTTCCTCAGGCGAAGAGACATGGCTGACTGCGGTGTGGCTGCCGATGCATCGATGCTGATGCACCTAGCGGCCAATGGTTGAACTTATATGAGGCGGGAGATTCGAAAGCTACTAGTTGAAGAGGACGTGTAGAGGTTAATGAGGAGATACGAGTGCAATGGTTGTGGGAAGTTGACTGACTGGGGATGTTATCTTAAGTTGAAACCTGGTGGTTGCCTGGATATTGTGATATACTGATGAGCTAGTTCCCACCATTCATTCTCTGTCTCAGAGTGTTGGTAGTGAGGCCAATATATTCAGCATCACAGTGTGAACACTGTAGATGGTATAAAAAGTACTTGGTAGCACAATTGTAACTGCCTTGGATGGGGTGAATGTGATTTGTTTGCCTGTTTTTGAATGATTTAGAGGTCTGGTGGATGGCACACGTGCCACAACGTGAGCTATTGCAGGGATGAGAACCTTTGAGATTGGTAGTAGTGTTGGTAGCTGTAGAAGGTGGGAGTTTGGGACGTACTAGTTTGTTGCGGAGGTTGGGTGGTCGTCTGAAAACTAGCCTGGGTGGTTTGGAAAGAAGGTTTTGGGTTTTTTTCGGGGAGGAGGACAAGATTTTGTAGCCTGAGTTGAGAATGGGTCGTAGTTTTCCTAGGCCTTCATGATATAGTACCACCAGGGGGATTTCTGTATTTTTTCGCTTTGGTAGTGTTGCTGGCATTGGAGGTGGCTCGTTGAATTTGTTTTTGGACCAGGGGTTCAGGGTAGTCTCTGTCTGTGAAAGCTTTGACTATTTGTTGTTGAAGTCAGTGCGAGTTGAACATATGCGATTTGCTCAGGTGGCAAGACTGCAAGGTAGTGACGTTTTGGCGTGGTATGGGTGACAGCTGTTGAAATGAAAGTATCGAAGGTTGTTTGTTGGTTTTGTGTGTACTGAGGTATGAATAACGCCATTGTGTAGTACCAACTCGACATCTAGGAAAACTGCATGTGTCTTGGAAAATGACCAGGTGAAGTTAAGTGGACTGTAGGTATTCAAGCTGTTTAGGAAGTGGGTTAATCGATCTTCTGCTGAGGTCCATATCATGAAGATGTCATCAATGTAACTCATCCAGCAGTACAGTGGGTTGGGCTGGTGACTGAGAAAGTTGTCCTCTAGTCTGCCCATGAACAGGTTGGCATAGGAGGGGGCCATGCAGGTTCCCATGGCAGTGCCCTTGATCTGGAGGTAGTGTTTATCTATGAAATGGAAGCTGTTGTTGCCGAGTGTTAGTCTGGCTAGTTACACCAGAAAAGCAGATGGCTAGCTTTTCGAAGGTCTTTGGTTAAGATAATGTTCTATGGTGGATAAACCAGATGCATGGGGAATGTTGGTGCACAGAGATGTGACATCTATGGTGACCGGTAAGGCATCTTGTGGTACAGAGTCTAATAAATGTCTGAGGCGTTCTAGAAAGTGGTTGGTGTCTTTGACATAGGAAGGTAGCTGTTGGACTCAAAGTTGTAGGTGTGTGTCTACCAGGCAAATCCTCTCTGTGGGCCTGCCGATATTGGACACAATTGGGCGTTCAGGTGGGGGTCGTGTTGATTTGTGGATTTCGGGTAAGAGGTAGAGGACCGGTGTGGTGGGGTTTGTTGGGGTGAGCAGTTTGGTTGATTTATCTGACAGACCTTGGAGAGGGCATTTGGATGTTAGGAACTGGTTTATGGATTTGTTGAACTTGGCTGTAGGGTCTTCCTGCAGAGGTTAGTAGGATTAGGATGTTGCTGTTGTTCTGGAGATCTCTGATTGCTCTTCTTTCTTGGTAGGTTTTGTTATATATGTGCTGGAGGAAACTGGTGAAGTTCAGGTCAGAAAAGCTGACAAGAATGAAAGAGATGATCTGCTCTAGTGGGTGTGAAGAAGGAAGGGGTGGAGGATCCATGGTGGAGTGGGGTGCAAACTTTATCATGGCTGGGTCTACAGGGTTGTTGTATTGCCTGGATGTGGGAAGATTGTCGAAGAAATGCCTGAGTCTAAGGTTAAGTACATAGCTTAAGACATCCTTTATTGTGGCAAAATGTCAACATTTTTTTGATGGTGAAAATGTAAAGCCTTTTTCTAGAATGCTAGTTTCTGCAGCAGTGAGGTTATGGTCAGATAAGTTCAGAAGGTGAGGCTTTGGCTGGTCAATCGGCTGTGTTCCTGGGGCAGTTTTGTGAGGGAATGGTTTTGGTAGGGTTGGTGTGTGCTGGTAAAGGCAAGTTGAAGACTGATGCAAGGCATGGTTTTTGGCCAATAAGGTGTGGTGGGGGTAGCTGTTTCTTAAGGTTGAGTCCAGTTGGCAAAGGGCCATTATTTAATTCTTCTTTGCAGAGTTTGCTGATTTTTTTTATTTGGTTTCACGTAGTTGTGAGGCTTTCTGTGCTGTTTTTTTGGATGATGGTGTTAGCTTGACAGAGAAGTGGAGATTTGATAAGAGTCACATGTTTGATATTGGAAACTAGTAAGGTGAAATGGTGGTTGCCAGTGAAACATATTGTTTGTATATTAGTTCTGTCATTACGAAATAATGCTGCTTGGTTAAAGTTGTGGCTTCGGTTCTGGCTTCAGGTGGCATTGCTGCGATGGGAGGTTTTGAGGTTAGGCCTTGCGGGGATAGGCCGAAGTTGAGGCAATTCAGTAGGAAGTCTGCATGGTTTGTGTTGCACTGGACAGTTTTCTCGCATGGTATGAAATTTTGTTCAGCCAAAATTTGTGTAGCAGGATGTTTTCAGACATGTCGTCGGGATGAAGTTTTGGTTAGTAATGTAATGGACAAAGGTAGATGTGCTAGTATTATGATGTACTGGATGTGATGAGCCAGTGGTGTGATAGGTAATAGATGGTAACGGGCCCCATACACTATGCGATTGCCTGCAGGCCGTCGCCTCAACAGGCGATCGGAAGACCAATATCGTCGAGTTCCATACACTAGCAGTCAACCGCCTGAAGGCGGCCGTACTGAACTGCAGATGATAGCCTGAAGGTAGCACACACTATAGTCCGGAACCTGCAGGCGGACTGTCGGTCAATGAAACAGGACTGCTGGAGATCCACAGTTGTTCACCATGCTTCGTCGGAAACGTTGCGCTATGTTTGTTTTGTCAGTTCTTGGGGAACCCCAAGGAAAAAGGGTCTGGGTAAAAAGTTGGCTGCGAGATAGAGAGACTAGCTCTCACTTGTCGTTGCTCCGTGAACTGAGGCTGTCTCACCACGAGGATCTAACGAATTATCTGAGGATGAGTGAAGAACATTTCCATAAACTTCTAAATTTGGTTGAAACGAGAATCACAAAAGTGGACACTCATTTGCGCCAGGCTATCACTGCCGAAGAAAGGTTGACTGCAACTCTGAGATATTTGGCAACGGGTCAAAGTTTCGAAGATCTGAAGTTTCCCACGCGAATTTCACCTCAAGCACTTGGGAAAATCATACCCGAGACCTGCAGACAACTTTACC
>PNEQ01111739.1:0-30084 GCA_003012365.1 Medauroidea extradentata
GACCACGGCCGAGCGTAACCGAAGCACATTCTTGACGTCGGGAACGGAGAGGAGGTGGAAAACGTCTCGAGTTCATTAGGACAACACACGGCGGCTCACAGATTCAAATTCACCAATCTTCTGGGAGAAAGCAGAGTCAATGTTTATACATTCACAGCTTGTTATGTATGAGGACTGGGCGGAAAGTCCAGTACAAATTTCTTTTGTGATTGATGCTAAATTTAATTTAAAGTTCATCAAATTAATTACATAAATTATTAATATTTAATTTAGGAAATCAATTAATTAAAATGTAGGTAGACTACTGTAGACATACTACAATTCAGCACTACAAGGCTTGAAATCCAGGTTTGATAAGGAAGGACTGAAATTCTTCAAAGACTTGAAATCGACACTGATTTCAGGATAAATACAGACTGATTTACTAACACTGTATCCTGAGATAGATAATACATCTCTAGAAAATAAACTGAACAAGTTTAAACAATATAATGTTTAATGTCGATGATAATCAAGCAGATGGTGGCAGAAATGTGACCCTTATTCAAGAATATCGAAAATTTGGTTTGTTTCTTGATCATTGTGCCCAGATCATCTTGCGAACCAGAACAGAGTTTCAGTTCATTAAACCACCTGAAAACTTACCTGAGGAGCAGTATGTATGAAACTACAGCGATTAAACCATGTAGCAATTTGCCATGCACATTAGGATCTAGTGGATAACTTGAATCTTGGTGATTTGATGGTCAAGTTCATAGCAGTCAATGATCACCGAGAACCACATTTGGTACAAGTAATGCTTAGACCTTTATTTTGTAGAAAATATATTTAGTTTTTAAGTTATACAATCTTATAATTAAAAAATTGTTCAACTGAAAGTATTATTTTGTATGAAAATTGTTCATGAGAATGTATTATTTCAGGGCTCAACCTGATAGAAAGACAAATTTATTTATTAAATATTAGATTTGGATATTTTTACTTCTATTCACCATGTACATTCACTGCTTTCCAACCCCCCCCCCCCCCTAAATTTACATGCTAGAGGGGCCCATGCCACAGCAGTGTGTGCTCTAGAATTCTGTGAAAATATTCAGGTGAAATGGTACATAATTCAACACTAAAAGCATTAATCTGTAACTATAGGTTTCTTCAAGCCAATTTGAGAAAATTAAACAGCAGCAATCCTAGGCAATAGTTTTAGCCAGCGTTTTAAACAAAAATAATAGGACAATAGCGGGAAAGGCCACTATACTACTAATTACAATTAAAACAGAAAGAATTGTGCACAAGTACTCACAGGATGATATTCGCAGATAGAAACACACACATAGGATGAACATGTGCACAATTCTTTGTTTTAATTGTAATTTTAAACAAAAAATGTTTCACTTTCTAGTGTTACAAACTTCTGAGGCACAATCTCAGATGCCGTAACCTCGAGCTTTTAACTGCGGCGCAAGAGATCACACGTAACGAATGAGTAATTCTGGATAAATATTCTCTCACACAGTCAGCAAATATTATCTATGATTGTCATCTAGTATTTTATCCATATTGGCTTTATAAAAAGTGTAGAAATCAATTGATGTTTTCAGCATTTATTTATCTACCACACTCTCTTAAGCTTTTGCTACAAAAGAAAACTATTACTGTACAATAGAATCATTGCTGGAGTGAGTCTGTAAGAATTCTGTTGCGAATGATATATTAAATGATATTCTTATGTTCACATAATAGTACTTTGTTCATTCTTTCACAATGACTTGACCAACCATAGGGATTTAACAAAAAAAAAATTCCGTAGTACATGTGCACAATACAATTGTAGGAAGTTCTAATAAACTTTGAAATCACCTAAGGCTTTACAAGGGGTTCTACTATTGTCATATTTAATTTCCACATTATCTGTTGAGTTTAAATTCCTATTGTCAGTCAAATAGACTTCTTTACAAGGAGAATACTTTACCAAAACACTCCCCATCAAATGAATTGAAAATTAGCTTTCGTATTACTTGAATACTCATGTGTTGCTGTATTTGTGCAAGTTTGTTTGTTTGATTCGTAATACTTCTAAAATTAGGTACCCTATGTATTAGCAGGATCTATTACAAAATTTCTACTTCTAGCCTATCTTTGAATCGCAGTACAATGTGTGTCATACTTGGCAGTTCACAACTAGATGGGTCGTTGATATCTAATAAGGGTATTAACTTAGAAAACAGTACATGTGCAAGACTCATCAAATTACTTGCACTCCTTTATAATCATGTGCAAATCAGCAGGAGTCTGGACATGTACATTTGGTTATTGCAGGATGTTTAGGAAAGCACCTACAGTCTTCTTTCCGGTGATGTGGATTGAAGGCAAAGGAGGTGTGAGCCCAGAGCTAGCGTCCCAAGTATCCACGTTGGCAAACTTACCCTACATACTTCACATAGTGTTCCTGGGAGTGCTGGTGCCAGGGGCAATCATGGTTGGTCTGCTGTGCCTGCACTCTGCGCTAGAGACGTATAGAACACAGCTGCCAAGCGACACATCCAAGTGAGTCGCTTATGTAGTCACAGCTGCACGTAAATAAGAGTTCAAAGTATAGAATTGGATTCATAGTCATCATCCTCTACTCAATTACTCCCTGCTACTCTGCCTCCCACCTCTCCACCACCCATACATAGATATATTTTTTTACCTTCTCTACTCTTTCCTCACCCCATCTACCATCCTTATCCCTCTACTCTACACACCTGAACTTTATAACTAACCCACCTAACCTTAGTATAGGTGATTCGGGATAAAGTGAGGACTCGAAAAAGCCCCGATTTTTTTTCTATTTTCCGCCAGTTTATATCTTTCCACTGCATGTAAACGTAAACATTGCCACGTGCTTTTATTTACATAGGCTCGTACAATGTTAACATTTATCGGAGCAGTGTAATGTAAATGTAATTTGCAACATTTACTCATTAAATGAATGGGCGCTGTATATATGCTATACTCGAAAGTAATATTATATATAAATACTTGAGAGTTAAGTTTTATGACACTGTTTTCTCTTCATAGACTCTTTGGTTACAACCACGGCCGTAGAAGAACAGGTCTGGACACTCGCCTATCTACCAATGTACTTTGCTTCTTGACCCCCCTTGTTGTTTGGCTGTAGTTCGTCAAGTTACTGAGAATGTCGTACTTTTTGGCGCTGTAATTCGGCCGGTCAGACTCAAACTCCGCCAACTTTTTCCCGTTGTTAAATTTAAAAGTAAATAAAGATTTCTGGAATATTTTCTTAAATTTGTGACTGAAGGAAGTATTTCATAAATTGATAAAAAATTGGTTTTGATAAATTGTTTATCTTAGTGGGAAGGAAGTGGGCGGAGTCTGGGTCCTACCGCCGTAACTGCAGCGCCAATAAAACACAATACTCTTGGTAACTTGAACTGCAGGCAAACAACACGGGGGTCAAGTTTCCAGACCTGTACTTCTACAGCCGTCGTTACGACACACATTGTTGCCGTTACCTACTTATCTCGTAAATGCAAGCATAGTATATTAATTAGTAATTCAAAACCACCACTATAAACACACACGACACACACAATTCAGGAATTCAAGTTCTGTTCAGCAGATTGGCATGAACGACGACGCAATTTACAAAAACAATAAAAAAACGTATTTTATTAACGTGTGGAACAAAAAAAAAAAAGAAATGTTACATCTATTTCCACATGCTCAGGCTGGCGATCCTATAACATATCAGATTAGGAATGATACTCAAAAGTATTATAAGTAACTGTTTATGAATGTGTTCATCGAAAACCCATATTTATTACACAATGGACAAACACACTCCTGATTCAACTTGCTTTCAAGCGACCGAAGCGAAGCGGCGAAAACCTAACTCTGATGCCACCTGTCGGAGGACTTTTGAACTACGTCTGTGGTGCAAGCGTTAGCGGCTGTGTGCACAGATCAACCACCTAACTGCTGTTTTGAATTCAGCGGGCGGTTGTAGCACTTTGTGATGGCGCTAATCAAGCAGTTAGTATGTATGACAATAAGACCGTAAATAAATATTTTAAAGCATGTTGTATACAGAGAGGTTGATTACATCTTATGTTTGTTCACTAGTGCTGTATACAAATAAGAAAATACACGGAAATAGATGAAATGATTCGTTACCAACCATACAAACAAAAATGTAACTATTGTTAATGTTGACTAATATGCAGTAACGGCTAGTGATTTTTTTCAAAGGTTAAATCTTTAGTGCTCACTTTATTCCGAATGACCTATACTGTTACAATTTTGAGCAAAAACTTTTCATGTGAGCAATACCCATTAGTTCTTTTGGGATAGACATCTTATAATTAGAAACAAGAAAGTTAGATTAAGTACTGGATTTAATAGCTCACAAAGCTACAAAATACACAACAGTAATCAACTTTAACTCTCACAACACAAGTAGTTATGCACACAATTAGTACTGTGCCACAGAACATTAATTAACTTTGACAATTAAAGCACAAGAATATTCACCATTAATCAACTAAAGACTACAAATCAAAATAAAAGTTCAGTCATATATCCAATCAACAGTTTTTCAAATTGTGACAGTGTACAACCTTAACAGTCCTAAGGGAGAATGGCTTACCATGTACAGTGCAGCACCCAGAGTGCACCACTTGTCTTCACTCTTCAGTTCGACTCCTGCCACGCACCTCCTTCTTAACCTGTCGACCTGCAGCAGAAGTCCCTTTGTCTCGCCCAGTACTGCTCCGAAGGTATGTGCCAGTAGCCTTGCAGTAGACTCAGACATAATCAAGATGTCTTCCTGACATCACCAAGTTGTCCTAACCAGCCTGTCTGCACAAGCTTAGCACCTCCTCTGAGCAGGACCAATAGCGAACTCTTGAAGCACTCCTATAAAATCTCCAGGTAGACAGTCTCCTCAAGTAGCCAGTTATGCCCTCCTCAACACAACACCGTCAGTGTTGTTCTCCACAGCTCACCACCTCTGCAGCACTCCAACACAACACCACAAGTGTTCATCCTTTCTGCAGCTCGCTGGCATCACAGGCTCGACAACGCCGAATACTGCCGCCGTATTGCCATCCTTGAGACGCCACACCTTGTCAGCTCAGTCGCGCAGACACACACTACCTTAGTGTTGTCTGTCCCTTCTGCAGGGCGCCGATGTTACTCAGTCTCGACATTGACTACCGTCGCCGAGTTGCCATCCTCGAGACGCCACACCCAGTCAGCTCTGCCAATGTTACATCAGCCTAGGCGCCAAAGTGATACCGCCCCCAAGATGCTGGGTTCTCTCCATATCTGCACCGCCACCAGTGTCTCCTCTCAGCCCGTCACTTCTCACGGCGTCCATCGCCGCCCCTAAGGGTGCTGCCTCACACCACTCTCGGTTCTCACTGCATACTCACCAGACTCCAGACTGACTGCACAATACTAGACTGACTCTTCAAGACTCACTACAAGACTATCACTTCCAGACTAAGACTTCCTCACTGACTCATGTTGCGCAGTACAGAGGCTTTTATACGGCCCCTTTTAGTGACGTCAAACGGTGATGCAATATGATCACAAGTCTAAAAATAGACACCACCTCACTCATGACTGTTGGTAGCCACGTATACGCATTGGAGTCATCGAGAAATCCCAATGACGTCTCTCGGGAGTATAGACATAGTTGCGAAAACCCATGACATCACCGGTTGACTCACCAGGCTGTCCACCCAGCATGATGTAATGCGCCTGCTGCCTGACCAACACGCAACGGTACTATACTTCCAATCTCTATTCCTCCTGCCCTTAAATCTACCCCCTCCAAAACTCAAAAGGGCCAGAAAACCTTTCACCTCTCCTACCCACCTGCTTCTCTCTTAACACCTCCTTTGCTCTTCATCAATAATTTCCTTTCCACACCTCTTTTATCCATCCATTCCTTACCTCCCCTCACCCTTCCATCCTCCTATGTCAGCACACTGGCTAAGACCTTGCTGTTAGAAGGCCATAAAACACTCTCCCCCCCTCCCTCATCTAAAAGCCTTCCTCCCTCTATTCCCAATCCCCCTCTCCACCAACTCTTCTCATGCCTTCCTACTACCCATTCATGCTTCTTCACCCCCACCTTTCCTACCTCTCCACCTTCTCCTTTCCTGCTTTTAAAACCCCTCTCCTCTTTGCCAATCTCATAATTTTTCCTGGCCTAGCTACCAACCTTCTTGCTACTTCAACCCCCACCTCCCCTTGCTAAGTACTTCTAAACTCCTTTTCGTGATGCTCTCCACCCCATTACCTCACCTCTTTACCAACCATCACTCCTTTTCTCCCCTCAACAGGTCTTTTACACTCCTCGCCCCTTCCCATGCTCCTTTGTCCCTTAACAGATCATTCTCCACTCCCTTCCTCTCCCACTCAGTCCATTCCCGCCTATCCATCATCCATCTCTGTTCTCCCTCTTCCACGCCTCTCCATTCCCATTCCTTCCCTATCAATAAGGCCCTCCTCCCCTACCTCTTAATTCCTTTATTTACTTTCCCTGCTTCACAAGCATCCCCATTGCCGTTTACCCCCTTCCAATGTTGCCACATCACACACACCTACCCTTCTGCCTTCCACATCTTCCCTATTCAATCATTTTTGTCCCTTTCCTGTCTCTCCTCCAACTTTCTTTTCCAGTGTTTCAACTTCCCCCTTGCGTGCTACTCTACCCTCTATACCACCACCCTGTACTCATCCCCCATTTTATACATTTCTCCATCTTTCAAAGCAATCTCTCCAACACAAATATTTTTAAATTATTATTCTATAAAAGATCTTAGAGTTCACTTTGTCTTGAACAACCTGAATCTTATACCCCACTCCCACTCCTCTCTACCAACCCATCTCACTCCCATTCTTAGTTACCCTGTCTTCCCTGACCACCCTCACACTCTCAGCATTGATGAAACGCCTGTATTTCCTTCTTATCACATGAACTGTTATACGCTATAGAAATATGTCTATGTCATATAGTAGCACATTACTATGTATACTCTAAAAGGATATTTTGTATCTGTAAATACAGCATGCATTTAACTGGTATTGGTTCCAGGTCTACATTCAAACGAAATCTTCAGATGTTGGACGGCAGTCTGATGCCATCCGTGATTGACCCAGCAGTAAAAACAGACCCTCTAAATCTGCCGAAGCATCCTACGTACGAACATGTTCCACTTGTTGGTGAATCATCCAGCTGATGACTCAAACTTGGATTTGGCCAAGACAACAGTGCCATTACAAGACTGATGAGTTACTTTCAGTGCAATTTTTGCAGCACCAAAACAATTTCTTTGCACAGAATCTTAAACATTCTGCTTTGCAAAGAACAAGGTGGTAGAAAACAGGCTGTGATATTGTCCCTGCATCCACAGTTGCAATGGACCTATATACTAACGTCGTAGCAATCTCTTATATTTATATTATTAAGTAAAACATTCCCCTCCTACAGATTTCAAGCAAGTCAGGATATTTAACTTTCCCATGTGTTCAGCATCGACGTTGTTACTTCCGGCACACTTTCATATTACAAATCACTTCAAACTATCAGTTCTTTAAGTACTACATGACATTAATGCATTAAAATAGTTAAGTATTTTTGTTTACTTGTACAGGACAACGGTAAAGCTTAATGTTTACATTAGGTATATATTAAGAATTTTAGAACATTGCCAAAATTCAGTGAGAAGCCGAAACCATTGATGACTGCCACCTTTAATTCCTACTCTTTTGCCATTATTACTTTGTTAAGCCTAAAGGAGAGTAAATACGTAATTGTAAACCTGTACAAAACATTGTGTATTTAACTCTTTCAGTGCCAGCTCTGTTAAAAGTACAAATGTGTAAAATACAGTTATATCTTCTAGAAATTTGCTATTACTTATTAAAAATTTAACTAACTCAATACCATTCAAATTAATACAGTTGGAAAAATGTCTAACATCAAGAAAGACTCCTTTAATCTGTTGTTAATTTTTCTTTTTCTAATAAAATTATAAAATACAGGGTTGATCATCAGCCTCTGGCATTTTATGCAGGCAATTAAAGTGTTAACCAAATTTTTTGTAAAAATAAATAAATGGTTTTGTCTAATGCTGTATGTCTTTAATGTTAATGTATTCAGGTGGAACCTAAATTGGTAGCAGTCTATATTGTCAATGGTACTTTGTCATTTCTGCACTAAGCCTTCAAAATGCTTCATGTTGTTATTCTCCACATTTACACCTCCTTGCATTTAGCAGAATGTTAATCATGTGGCCCGAAGACTGACAATTCCAAGATTTTCCAAGTAGCTGTGATATAACGAATATATACATAGGGTATTGAACACCAACTACAATGTTGTCTGCATTCCATATATTACTGGTATGTACAGCGATTTCATGAAAAATAATAGAACTTTTATCAATGACGAAATATCTCTTGCAAATAATAAATGCCTTTCTTTAAGTTATTTACAAATCTTGGTGGTTTTAAGTTGACAACTTGCATATTGGGTCAACTTGTACCGCAGTTGTCAAGAAAACTTAACTACATACTTCTCTTAAGATAACACAATTAGAAATGTACATAAGCTTGGATACTGAACAAACAGTTGAAGCAAATAATTTATGAATTATTAATACTACGTAGTTGCTGTCCATCCCCTGGATGGAATAAATGACTCTGACCAGATATTTTGGTACAGAACTGCTTACAACATTGCTACCCACCACGAGAAACTGTACTAGCAATTCACATTTGCAACTGCACTGAAGTCAATTACACTACAAAAGTCAATGTATGGCAACACAAAACCTAAGTTCATACAGAGGTTTATATTTGTTATGTACTAATAATTTGCTTGTCAACATATCTATATACATACACGTATATAGCTCGCAGGACTCTTCGTAAGGGATTTTAACGCTGTAAAATTAAGTCATTCACAATAAGAGGACAGAATTGAATAGGAGTAACTTATGTGTGGTTACTGTACTGCAGTGCAAAACCATTGTGAAAACTGAATTAACATTAAACTTAACTCAGGGTGCACAACAATTTTGAGAAACATTTTGTGTGTTTTATATAAACACATGGACTCAAAATGGACATTGTAGCAGTGTTACTGAAGGGTGGTCACAGACCTGGAAATCCTGCAATTATTGTAGGAAATTTCAATTAATGTTTCGTCTAGCTGGGAAATTTACTTTCCTTGCTCATTTTGAGCTTCTATGTAATTTTCACAGGATAGAAAACAATGATATTTCGAGAGCATTGTTGTAAAAAAAAACTTAGCATAGATTATATTTAGTTGTCCAGTTCTCTGACTGGCTGGCTCAAACATTTTGGAAAATTTCCACCTTTAACAGAAAACACATGTTAAAAAATTGTCAAACACTTTAGTTGTTTTCACAGTAGTGATTTGTTTTATTTGTTGCAATGAATGGCCACCCTGTTATTGTTAATGTCTAGTTCTTTTATACTCATATTTGCTCAAAATGCTGCTTTACAAATAAAATGCAATTGATGTGTTAAGCATGTAACTTTACAATTATTACTCATAGAAAACCACACAAATGTAAGTTTTATAATAAAATTTCTGTACCATTGGTTTTCGAAGTGTACACAATTATTTCACAGACTTAACGGGCACATTCATTCCCATTTTTTTCACATTTAACAAAAAAGTTTACCGAATGCAATTCGTAAAGAGAGAAAAATTAACATACAGTACTGTACTATTTCCCTGTTCACAAATTGAATTTAACGTTGTGACATGCACTGGCACGTAGCACTTAACTTGGCCTCTTGTCATACAGTAATTTCATTTTTTCTTTTCCCTTAATTAATGTTTTTTTTGTTGTTAATAACAAATTAAGTAGGCCAACTTAACCAGGTATAAGGATGTATACGGCGGGATCCAACCTATGAATTGGGGATGCGAGTAGAGAATTTTACATCAAAACATTTTTTTTTAATTTTAACTTTAACTGTTACAGCAAGAGAAAAGTATAGAATTTTACGTGTCAATTTTATCGGATGTATGTCGTGTTTGGATTCATTTTAAAGCTAATTTAATTTCTAGCAACTTTTCTAAGTAAACTTTTCTTATTTTTTGCTTTGTTTGGATTATTTAAATTTCAAGTGGCTTATTAGCTTGCTTCTCCTGGAATAGGATTTATGTGGCAGGCTAGTCGTAGTTCTCTTGCTTGGAAGCACGTACAGAGAAGTGCTGGCTTTTACATTTTCAAATAAGCTCGGAGCTAGCCAGTGCTTAGATAGATTTATCTGGCAGGCAGGTCAGAGTTCACTCGCTTGGAGGCACGAACAGGGACGTGCTGGAATGCGGGGACTCTGCAGGGCGTTTCTCGACCAACGTGGGTGGTAGTGTCGTGTGCAACAACACTGAAAAGTTGGTGATCCGCGACAGATTGAGGACGCTGCACATCCCCAATTAATAAACTAATGAATATTTAGCTGGTAGTATGGAGTAAAATGCTTTGTGAATTGATCAGTATCTATGTTACATACAATTTTTAGGTTATAAACGTCAATTAACCAGCTTTTTAGGCAAGTTGGATCCTGATGTATCCCTCCGCCGCTCGGCCGAGTAAGTCAGAGTGTCCGTCCAGGAAAGTTAGTCGTGATATGTCGGAGCTTGGACTAGGTCGCGGAAAGATTGTAGGCTAAGTTTTTTGTGATTAGTTGGCGCGTCATGGTGGAAGGAGGAGGACGTGTTGGACGGGGCAGAGGAGTTGTGAAGCCTAGAGGGCGGATTCGGGAGTAAAGTGGGCGGTATTGCCTGCGATGCTTTGTTGGTCATCATTTTTCTTTAGCTAGTTAGGATATCTAAGTAGTATTTGCCTGGACGAACACTCTAGACTACGTCAAGTTAAGCACTGGTATCACCCTTTAATGTTTACGTTTCGAAGTTTAAAAGGTTACTGGAATGAATTTAAGTGGTTAAGCAGCGAGTGTTCGATGTACAAGTGAACCATTAAATAAAAAAAACTAAACGGAAACTGTTTTTTTTTCTTCTTTTTTTTATATATGCCCACTTAAATGTTTTCTCTCTACGCGGACACCGTTTGAAATACTTCAGGCTATCCGGGCATTTAAAACAAAAGGGAAGTATTTCTAATTTCTAAAGGACTCGTCAAAGTCATCGCTCGCCGAAATCAGCTGCCGCCGGTAATGGAAGGTAGCTGCAAGGAATAAACAGCACAACAGACGAGCAGAGAGAGAGCGTGCACCGTCACATTCTGCCGCCCCGAATAGGGACATCATAACCTCCAAAATAAGCATCTAGATAGCCACGACAGTCGAACAGAGAGGGAGCAGAACCACATTACATTCTGGCGTCCCCGAACAGGGACATCTATATAAATAACAACACCACGACGGAAGCGGACCCATTACAACGTATAAAACTAATTTATTGCAAAAGTGTTAAAGAACACAAACATTAAGTTGGTTGCACAGTAGAACCCCGATTTAACGAAATGTCATGGGACCCGAAAATGTTTACTCTAAATCAATGTTTCATTAAATCCGACTTCTCCCCCCTCCCTTATAAAAAAAAAGTTAAATCCTCGCACATGTTTCGTCGGAATTTAAGGTAATTTAAAAAACTTATATTGGCTGAAAACAATAACAAAACACATTTACCATCAACAGGTAAGCCACAGTTGTGAAAAGAAAAAAAAATCTGCGAAAAAAACTTTCAGTGCATATGGAGAGTTAGGCCTCCCTTGTGCTATTAACACGTAAGAAGTGATAACTAACACCGCCCATCAATCTTTCAGTCTCTCTCTTAGCAAATATTTTTTTTTAGTTTCTCGACTGATGGTTTAAGCTTTTCTACAGAGAAATAAGTATATATTGCGGTCAGTGCTAGAATTTAAAAGACTTAAATGTATTAAATAACTAAGTGACTTTGATGAAATAGATAATTGGTTGTAATTTTTGTTATTTTTGAAGGTTCCTAAAAATTATTTCGTTAAATCGCTGTTTTTGTTATTCCCGAGTTTGTTAAATTGGGGCTCTACTGTACAAACATATACTCCAAAACAAATAATACTACTGTAACTGAATGAAACATTCTCTTCTAAATAAACTTTCGTTATACTTCTCGAATTGCTATAAAATTAACATTAGTTGAACCCCGATTCTACGGACACTCACGGTTCCCCATAATTTATCTGTACAACCAGAGTTGTCCGTACAAATCGATGAGTCCTAATTTCTGCCTGGCCGCAACCCCCCTTCCCCCTTGAGGCGTGAGCAAGAATCAATAAGGTTTCGGAGGATATGATTACGTTTTCAAGAGACTTACCTCAAAGCAGGTGTTTTTACACATATTATCTTAGTACACCGGAAAATTCCGAGTGAATTAATACTACATTTATGCGTAAACAATAAAATAAAACTACGAAAAACAAGAACGCAACGTCACCTAACTTACATGCAGCGGGCAATATTTGCAGAGTTTATTTATGCCACTGGAAAATAAGACATTTAACAATGTTTCACGTCTATAAAGAATAATTTTTCAATAGGATGCTGCAATATAAAGAAAATAATACCCGAAATGTACGTCAATAACTTCTAAACGTTAATCATTAACAAGACACTGTATCTTTTTACTGGGCAGAAGTTGTATTTATGTATTTTTTATAGGTATTATGTTAACATTTATATAGTGTGAAAATATATTCAGACTTAAATCACCGTATTTTATTGCACAATCGCCACCATAGCGTAATTGTCGCATCTAATTTTTGAGATGACAGAAATAGTAAAAATACTATCATCGCACAGCAATGTTCTGTTTAAGTTTCTGCATCAGAAATGTACACTAGGCTCAAATACGAAGTACGACACTTAGAACAAAATGGTAGCTGCAAGAATATATTATTGTTAGTACCAAAATATTCAGCTGGAATGAAAGTGGAACATAGCATTAAGCCTAGTTCACAATTAAAAATTTAAGAATTATACAGTAAGCGTCAATCACGCACACGGGAAAAAGTCTTAAGTAATTCTAGTTCATAATAAATGTGTTAATTCTTAATTCCAACCAATAAGAACCCGACTACTCTTTCTTCAAATGCGTGAAATTACTGTGGATTCCTCAATATATTTCGTCACCAGTTGTCCAGAATATCACCAAGGAATGGTATAAATGAAATACTAATGTAAAAAATATGTTAGAAATAAAAAATTGCATCTCCATGTTCATTACTTGAATAACAGTTCTCGTACAATCGGGTAATCACATTATACCGAGGCTGCACGTATAAACCCAATAAAATTTCACTTATTCGTAATGTGCAAATATAAATTAACAAATTTAAATTACTAAATATATATACTCTAAGTGAGTTTTGAACCATCAACCTTGGTGTCAGCTAACCAAAACTTTCCACCAAACACTTCACACAGACAGTGCTTCTAAACAAGTTATTTTAATGTGTTAGGCGTCTAAACTAGTACATGTAACAAAAATGTTATATTTCTGTTAGTTTAGCAAGAATTTCCAATAATCAGATTGACATTTTTACAAATAATAATATGCAGTGTATACGAAACAGTAATAACTTATACTACGAGTTGTTCGCCAGCCAAATGGGTTTTTAAAAGCTTTTCAAACAGCTATTCTGTCGTTAAGCTTATATTTATTTTTAGTTTAACTACATTTTTTAGCTTGAAATGATCATAATATGTCAAATCCATCATATATAGCACCACACCATATTTAACGTACGTATATTATTTAAATATCCGCCATGTTTATTTAACTTCCCGAATGCTCTGATTGGTTCATTCCCTTAATTCTTACGGAAAAACATAAGAAGTAACAGGTATAGCGAAATTTTAAGTCATGGCCCACATGCCACGACCTCACACGGCCTGTTAAATTCTGTTACGAATCGGTACGTTAAGAAACACACTTTCTATTCTTAAGTCAACTCTTAGCTACACGTCATAATTCTTAAGTTTTTAATTGTGAACCCAGCTTTACTAGTTTAACATTCCCGCCATCTTGTGTGTTTTTCTTGCGCGTTGACTTTCCCAACTGAATGTCGTATGTCTATAACATTGCAAAAAAAAAAAAGTTTGTAAACACTGCAGCAGTAATTAACTGTAGCGGACTTGCAGAAGCCGAAAACAAAAATTGATCGGCTTTCTAATAAATCAAAAGTGTCTACCGGTAAATACTGCTAATCACGAAACGTGTTCCCACCAAATGTGCATATTTAATTATGAACGAAACTAACCTAATCTCCAACGACTAGTAAGTTACAGAAATTTGGTCGTTTAAATAGTTCTGCCAAAAATAGTTACTTTAAAACAAATAGGGTTAGAGACTAAAAAAGTTGTTTAAAAAAAGTTTTTTCTTCTACCACGGAAATTTCTTCGAATAATAGTCGCACCTTTGTTCTTTTGCATCCAATTTGGCAAAAAATATGTGATGATTATGCGGTGAAATATGGTATACATACATCATTTCTTCAGAAAAAACTACAGTCAGTTAAAATGAACGAAAATATGTCGCACGTCTCTTAACTATACAATACAACGCAACATTATGACGTCGTCCCAAGCCCTAGGAAGTTAAGCCCGTCCTGACCGTGTGACAGAGTTTCCTCGGTGGGCTCCGAACCCCCCCCCCTCCTTTGCACAACTCCAACAGTGCCGGTTAGTGCGGGGTCGTGTGCCAGTGACACGTGTGTTTGTTTGAATCACCGCCTCCACGTGACGTCACAACACCCCACCACCACCAACTTCACCGCTTATCATAAAGTACTTATTAACGTAATCAGAAACTAAGATAAACAAACTGAGGACTGAGCTACGGCCAGCAATCAACCTGCCTTCAGCACGAGCCATTTTAATATTAAGTCTTGTTTAGTTTTATTCAGCCACGTGGTCACACATTTCAGGGTCAGTGTTTTGATATATGTTAATTTTAAAGTAATGTTAATTAAGTAATTTGTCATCACCAGTAATTCTTATTATTTTTTATATGTCTCACCGCAACTTGACTTGTACTTGTATTCACCTAAATTTCATTATCACTATTGTAACGGTACTTTAACGTACTTGCCGGCTAGGAGCACGCACGACGCCATCTTTGACTTGTATCTCACCGCTGACACTGTGCAAGCATTCGGCTATCATCGGACGGAATACTCGGGTACTTCCGTGACTCAGCTCGCTTGCCTTTCCCCTCTCTAACAACATCGCTTCCCTTCCCCTCTCGCAGCGACCCGTCTTTACCAAACGTTATCTCTCGCTCTTTTTGACATCGTGTCGATATATTTCTCTCTTCTCTCTCTCTCTCTCTCTCTCTCTCTATATATATATATATATATATATATATATATATATATATATATATATATATATATATATATAAAGCCGTTAGGAATAACTGCTACGGGCACTGCCTACCTACGTGTTAGAGGCTCAAGACGTGACGGAGCTGTAAAGGCGACCTTGAATCGTGCCAAGTGCTGAACTATTTATAGCATGCAAGATTTCCGCCGATCAATTTGTGCTATGGGACTCTCTTGTTTCTACGTTTTTAAGATTATTATTATTATCATTATTAGCTTAAACGAGAGCAGACATCGAAAATCTGTTTGGCAGTTTTGTTTAAAATGGTTTTTGCCATGACAGCTATTTTTTTTTTCAAAACAAGAAATTGTTTCGTTGATTGCATAATTATCTAAAACCACAGTATTCAATGCCTTGAAAAAATCAGCCAACGTGGATGTTGTATCTTCTTAAGGTGTTTATTATAACTTGACAACAACTCACTTGATATTACATTTGTTTTAACGGTACTTTTACAATTACTATACATGCTTCTTCAGTCTCGTACCTTCAAGATCTCAACAGTCTACTGTTGGCCTAGAACCAGGGGTGCCAACCTTAGAACCCCATATTACTTAATACACAATGTTTCTGTTACAGTGGATAAGACGATTTTAAACAAAACTGCCAAATCAATTTTCGACATCTGCTCTCGTTTAGGAGTAAACAATTAATATCTCAATGAAAGTAGGAACAAGAGAGCTTGGCTTTAAGCGTGACAATATATGTATTTTTATTGGTGAAAAGTCTGTAGCAAGGTTCAGTGCAGCTTAATATTACTGAAATAAATGGTTGCTATTTTAATTATCTTTGCAGCCAATGTAATTCATGGTGCACTTGTATGGTAACTAATGTGTTAACTATAATTTTTTTCCCCACAAACCAGTAGCTAAAATGTTTTATTCGTATCTGATTTTCGGCATTTCTGTAACATTTTACATCTTTCCACCACTTGAACTGCAGACATATGAAAAGTTACTAAATCGCTTATTAGGTATTTACGCAAGTCTCATTCCTATTCAGAAATCATTTCGATATCTCAACACGTCTAATTCAATTCGATATCACAACGGGTTTAAAGTTATCGGAAATTTATTGAAATTTCATTTTACAACTTTTCACCACCTTAATTTTTACATTTAAAAAAAAATTACGTAATATGCATTTTTATTAGCTTTATGCTGACGTAAAAAGCATCTTGACATCTCAACTGGTTTAAGCGCTTTTGAGGATTCATAGAAAAACATATTTCACCACATCTCACTAACTTACCTTAATTTATAAAAAATAACCTTTTGAGTTTGTGTCTACGGTGTAAGGGACAGCCCCTTCCAAAATTTTGCGTATCGAGGTCCAGAGGTTTGGACTGTGTGTTGACGAATATGTGAGTGGACTGTTCATTTTATTATAGAGAGATTATGTATGTAGTGTCAAGATAAATTACAAAAATGAACAAGAGAACATTAATTTTTTTTTCGTGTATGATGCGCTATTGCATCAAAAGAAAAAAAATGTATGGATGTATGTGAAAATGGTTATGAAGTTTCAAAGCATTCTTGTAGTCAGCATCTTATTTCATGTAATGTAGGTATGAAATTTACAAGGTTTTGTAATGTGTCGTACGTTCGTTGGTTTATCAAGGCTACCAAATAAGTTACTAATTCAGCAGAAGAATGAGTATGTGCAAAAAAGTAATCTTAAAAATGTAATAAAACGTAAAATATATCGCGTTTGTGTAACTTAAGGAAAATTGTACTATCGAAGCATATATAAATGAATACCTAGAAAATATTTTGCGAGCCTGAAACTCGTTCAAACAAATCAAATCGCTGCGCAAATAAAAAAAAAAAATCATTATTTTGCTGACTGCACCATATATAAGAGACCACGGTGGGCGAAGTGACTAGAGCACTCGCCTCCCCACCAAGGTGATCCTGGTTCGATTCCCAGCGGGGTCAGTCCCGAGGCTTTCGCATGTGAGAATCGTGCCGTATGATGCTGCTCGTCTGCAGATTTTCTCGGGGATCTTAAGTTTCCCCGACCCTACATTCCGGCGCCGCTCCATATTCACATCACGTCAACTCTCACCAGCGCTAAAGACCTACATGTTATTGCTGACCAAAAATATCTTCATACAGAGGAAATTACGTTGTCGCTGTATAGAAAATACTCTAACTGAAAGTTGTTTAAACCAATTAAATCGCAAATAAGACACCGGTACTTAAATTAAAACAATATTTGAAAAACTTCACAGTCTTCCAAGTGTGTTAAAATGTGACTTTATAAGGCTGTACTATCTTCGTCGTCACAAGTTAAAGTTGCAATGGTTTTTATGGGCGGATAACATTTTGGGAGGCTGCTGAATGACTATAGAACACGTGATTAACTAAACCACAGAAGAAAGATTGGTGACTGTGATGAGTTGTTTATCTCTAGCTTTAACTTTATACACCATTTAAGAAGGGGTAAGCTGTTTTTTTTGTTTAATTCAATGTTGACTGTGTACTACCTGCGCCGGGATCCTAGTATCTGAGATTACAGGGTGCGTAGACCCGGGAAGTAACATGCAAGGTAGAAGAAACGCTTTTAATATAATATTCAAGAAAATATTTGTACTTTGAACGACTTGCCGGGAAGCAACGTTTTAAGATGAACACATTACAACAAATAGCCCACGTTACATAGCGACATCGTAACAATACGTAATCCCATACTACTGAATAATATGTGCTAAATAACCTTCATTGAAACACGGAATGTTTATGTAAATTACAACAAAGCTGACCTCATAACGTTATTGAAATACACTTTAAATGGAATTTCTAGTAGGTAAGAAATACTATTTAGTATTTACCCTACTTTTATTTTTACGTCTTAGTACTTCACAGATTCTGTTGTAGCAATTTGTATGCTGCAAGAATTTTTCAATACATAATATTTCGCTTATGCATAATTTAGGGACTGATTGCTTAAATTACTGTGTGTAATGTCCTGGTTTTATATTTTATGACATAAATTAATTTTTTCGTGGATTAGGCTATTTTCAAAAAAAAAAAAATATTCACTATTCAAACAAGTATAATATTAGCAGGTCTAAATGCGAAAAATGCTCTTAAGTGTACAATTTTACACCTTGAAATCCCAAATTATCTGGGAGGAGCTCCCCTGGACCTACCGTATTGTGATGAGTGGTTCAGGGTTCCCAGATCTACCCTCCCAATTTCAAAACGATAGTACGCCCCTCGTTATTTTATTAGTTTATTTTTAAATTGTAAAACATGTGCCAGTTTATATGTAATTGAATCGTGGTTTTGTTATTTGTATTTTCTTTAACCAAAGAAATGTTTTTGAAAATGTAAATAACATCAGCTTAAGTGCAATTCTTTTTCATCGCGTGCTTGTATGTTTTTGCTGTAAACTATTTGTGATGTAGCTTGTGTTAGTTCGGTCAGGGGCAGCAAATAAATAATTAAAGTAAGGAAAGAAAATGTTCCTTGCAATTTGTAAATCGGATACACGTGGTTTACTTACAGGTATTGCTGCGAAAAATCTAGTTCACAGGTGTCCAGACGTGTTTATGAGCAGGGTGGGAAGGGAGGAAGCGATAGGAAGTGAGAGAGCGAGCTATCACCTGTGAGGGGAGGAAGCGCTGATTCGAGGCGGGCTGCCGAGTACTTCCGATGATACCCGAATGCTTGCACAGTGTAAGCAGCTAGACACTTCTCCATCTTTGCAGCCAATTCATCGTAAGTCAGCCACGAGGTAGGACGTGCGTCCCGGAGAGGGCTCTCAACTTTGTTTTCACTGATAGTAACTGCAATAGTAATTTATATTTCTAATCATCTTTTTTCACCCTCTTCGTTTACCTAGTGCGCTTAACGCCTATGCTCTTCAAATTTAATTTCTCCGCATGCGGGTCCGGGCCGAGGAATCTACATTTACGGCCGTCGGCCGCCTCCGACATAGTGTAACAGGACTCTACTGCAGAGACTCATCTTTAGTGTGTGCTAATTTAATTGAACCAGCCTGGGCGCCGACTTACAAGCCGTTTAACCGAAAGAGAGCAAGTGTATTTTCATTGTGTGCGTGACCACGTGGCAACCACTGTAACGTGCTACCTGTGTGTTTGCAAATAAAACACAGCTAACCAAGTAAGTCTGTCGTGAATTATTTAATAATTTGTTAGAGCTGACTATCATTCTAGTCCTAAGGCAAGGGGTTGTGTGGGTGACCCGAAAGAACCCACGTGGCGAGTTAGCTAGTTTTCTCTGAGTGCTTCCACGTTGTAGCCATCAACCACAGCATCATCCACCACTGCAGGAAGGAGAGGACCGCCAGCCGAACAAACCACGCCCTGAATCGACAACACACCGCCCTAGCTGGGCAAACTGCTAGGTGGCGCCCATTTCGCAATCCAGCACCATGTCCGCTTCATCTTACACCTTCCACAATTTTTAATAATCAGCCAACTTCCTCTCCAACCTAACTGAGCGGTGACAATAAGTACACTTTATCTTACTTCCTACGATACATAAATTAGTGAAATTTTCTAATGCTCTAATGAGCAAAATAATGTCAGTAAAACATGGACAAGTAAAATTAACGGTTTAACGACTACAAAAAACAGCCTCAGCATAGCATGTAGGCCTAACTTCAAAATTGTGCCATGTGTAAACTGCTTGTGATTATATTTGGCCTGTTACAAAATTATATGTAAACAATATATTTTGACGCGTACACTTCCCAACTTTGAAATTTTAAAACAAAACGCAGTCTGTGAGGAGGAATGGTGCCGTTGTCTCTGGCGTGGGTGGAGAAGAGGAGGAAAATGGCGGAGTTACAATTTTTTTTGTCGTTTGAAACGCCCACACAGTGCAGACATTGGCTGGCAGCGGCAGCTATGTACGGGACATAAGCTATGATGAGCTAGCTGCACATGGTGCACCTCGCGTCACAGTTGAGAGGGGAAAAAAAAGAGAGAAAAAAGAGAGAGAAAAAAAAGAGAGAGAGAGAAAAAAAAGAGAGAGAGAGAGAGAGAAAAAAAAGAGAGAGAGAAAAAAAAGAGAGAGAGAAAAAAAAGAGAGAGAGAGAAAAAAAAGAGAGAGAGAGAAAAAAAAGAGAGAGAGAAAAAAAAGAGAGAGAGAGAAAAAAAAGAGAGAGAGAAAAAAAAGAGAGAAAAAAGAGAGAGAGAGAAAAAAGAGAGAGAGAGAAAAAAAAGAGAGAAAAGAGAGAGAGAGAAAAAAAAGAGAGAGAGAGAGAAAAAAAAGAGAGAGAGACAGAGAAAAAAGAGAGAGAGAGAGAGAAAAAAAGAGAGAAAAAAAAGAGAGAAAAAAAAAAGAGAAAAAAAAGAGAGAGAAGCAGTTGCCGCTCTGAGAACAGCGGGCCGTAGGTCAGTGACCCAACTCACGCACTGTAGATTGTGCGTTTGCAGCGGTGTTTCTTTATGAATTTTTGCCTTTTCTCCCGTTTCCCTTGTATAACACATTAAGAACTAAGCTCATCCGCCAATACTGCTTATACATATTGCGACATAACGACGATTTAACAAACTTTAAAATAACAACAACAGCTACTTAACGAAAGGGTTTTTATAAACCTTCAAAGAGTAACAAAAAATGTAATAAATAACTGACTTTGATAAATCAAATATTAATTGATTTAAATCCTTTAAAAATACTAGCACTGATCACCATATATACTTACTTCTCCGTACAAAAGCTACAACCATCCCTAGATCCTCATCCTGGCGGCTGGCAAGTGAACGAGCATCTAGATACCTAGTCTCCACAGCAGGGCAATGGACAGCACAAGAACTAATTTACAGATAGTGCTTCGAATCTACATTAGAATGCGCTACAGAGTCGCGTGATTATTTACACTCGCGTCCCATGATAAAACAGGCGAGTTTACAAAGAAAGTACTATTTACAACAAATTTTTTACCATAAACAAACAATTTGTTCCTCCTATGCTAAAAAACAGCTGGAGTGCAAAGCATTTTTAGCAACCAGACCAACACAAGTTATTTTCACGAGCAAGGCTGCATACAAGACACAATGGCCGCGACCGCTGTGCATATATAATTATTTTAGCAGTGTCTCACAAACTTTAACTTTCGTAAAAAATTTTTTTTTTACTATTTTCATGGGATTTTTTGTAATTTTGTTGGTGGAGCATTCCGGAGAAACAGAAATATTGACAGCTGGGCTGTGTTAGTCGTCACTTCTCACGCGTTGATGGCGCGTGCAAGGACGACCTACCTCACCATGCACACGATCGCAGTGTGTTCCACTGGAAGTTTTTTTCGCAGATTTCTTTTCTTTTCACGGCAGTGGCTTACATATTGACGGTAAATGCGTTTTGTTATT
The DNA here is from genome assembly GCA_003012365.1 of Medauroidea extradentata. Taxonomy (NCBI): domain Eukaryota; kingdom Metazoa; phylum Arthropoda; class Insecta; order Phasmatodea; family Phasmatidae; genus Medauroidea; species Medauroidea extradentata. Next base: position 21,785 of record PNEQ01111739.1, read on the forward strand.
GTTTTGAGCTATTATACTGTTTTTAAATTACCTTAAATTCTAACTAAACATGCCCGAGGATATAGCTTTTCTTGTTTGGTGGGGAGTGGGAAGGGGTGAAGTCGGATTTAACGAAACATTGATTTAGAGAACATTTCCGGTAGCGATGTACCGATGTAATAGTTTGTGTATCGGTATCGGCCAATATTCAATAATTTTAACATTTCCGATGCACTCGTTTTCAACCTATATCCTACAAACCGATTCGCAAGATTTCTTTCTTTCTTTGACTTAAAAAAAAAAAAAAAAAAAAACACCGATTTTGACATAAAATAACGTATTTCCACAAAAAATTATTTATTACCACACGGGTCGCTGCTTGAAAAACATAACCTCGAACATTCGAACGTAAACATTACGAAAACAAAGATGATCCAAAGATGCACGATGCTCGAGTATTAGAGTTTCCCGTGAGTGATGATCGATATATTCGCAGCGCTAGTGTCGTGTCGCTGTTGTCGCTCTCGATTTACAATCGATATGTCATACTCATACTTATAACAGCGCAGGTCGTTGCACAACAGCTTTAATAAACGGGAACTTCTATGGACGGATATTTTGTTTACAAATGTTCAGCGGAATACCGGACAAGTCTACTCTAAGGTGAAGGTTACGCCAACTTGTGTGATTTGACTTTATTCTGTGAAAGGTGCGCGAACTTTCATAACCATTATTAAAAAATTCCGTTCCATAACATTCTCGAGTGAAAATGCTGTGATTTTCCGGCAAAAACCATTTTTTTGTGGATTGTATTAGAGTCCGGGATGTGTTAATTTATTTCGCTCCCGTTTCATAAAATCAACAGCGCCCGTGCGAACAGTAGTGATGTGTGGCGGTATTTTAAAATTGCAGCTGCACATTCACCAAAGGCAGAACCGTTTGTTGTGTTATGCTGAGATTTCAAAGGGTGGGGATAAGACGACGACCTTCAACACTTCAAATTTACGGACACATTTGAGGCGGAAACATTCAGAAAATAGCGAAATTGTAGGAAATGTTTCTCAAGTTGATAATCTGTCAACATTGCTAGGGCCTTCGGGCACATCCCAAAATTGCAATTCTTCCATGAAGATCAAAAAGCAACAAACTTTGTCAGAAGTGACAAAAAAAAAAAAAAAAAAAACAAATGGAAGTATACAAGCCAATTCAATCACACAAAAAATTGCAGAAATGATTTGTGTCGATTTGCAGCCAATTAGTGTTGTGGAAGATGTTGGATTTTGTAGGTTAGTACACCATCTGGAAGAATGATATCAAATGGTTTCCAGAAAGACGCTTACTACAAAAATAATTCCGGAGATGGTTGATAAAGTGAATGCGAAAATTCGTGGTGTTGTTACATTTGCAAACTCTCTCTCCGTTACTAGTGACATATGGACATCTAAGTCGGGAAATGACTTCATTAGTGTGACTGTCCACTTTGTAGATAGTGACTGGCAGTACAACCATTTAGTCTTGGAAGTTTGTCTATTTTTTGGACTCGCACACTGCAGTGAATATCGAGCAAAATCTAAGACACACTTTCAGCAAATGGGATATCAACATGGATAAAATTGTTGGAATTGTCACAGATAACGCAGCAAACATGAAGTGTGCAGTGTCGAAGCTTGGCATCACTTCGGTTGGTTGTCTAGTACAATCTTTGCAACTTGTTATTGATAGTGGATACCTGACACAAAAGAGTGTGGCAAATGTGACCAGCACATGCCGAAGAATTGTTGGCCACTTTCACCATTCACTCCATGCTAAAAAATGCTTAACCAAGGCTCAGCAAGACTTGCAAATCCCTGAACACTGCCTTATACAAGATGAGCCCACTAGGTGGAAGAGCACGTTCCTGATGTTAACTAGACTGTGCGAACAGAGGCGAGCTCTAACACTAGCTTTTCAGTCTCTATAACTACCTGCTGGGGTAGAACTCGGTAACCATGATTGGGAACTAGCGGAAGTTTTGGTTAAAGTGCTGAAGATATTTTGGGAAGCAACACAAACCCTCAGTGGGGAGAGTTCGACAATCGCAGATTGTATACCGGTGGTAAACAGTATTCTAGCTGCTTTGCAAAGCTTGTCTGAAGAGAAGAGGGTGAAAATGTTTGCCAAGGAATTTCTTGCAGAAATGACACATCGGTTTACATGTTTAGAAAGCTCCACTCTTCATGCTGTAGCAACAATACTTAATCCGCGATACAAAGTGTTTAATGACAAGACACGCTGAAGAAGCTGTACAAGCTCTGAAGACAGAAATTGAGTCCAAGACAAACTCCAAAGAAGATAAACCTACATCAACAACTTCAGTCCCAGAGAACATTTACAACAGTAGCACAAGTGGACTTTTTGGTTACATGTCAAAAATAATAAAGAAAAACAGTGAAAACACAGCTGATGCACTATAGTCTGATGTCAGTGCTGCCGAGCTCGAAGTTGAAAACATATTTAAAAGAACCTGTGCTTTCTCACTAAAATACAGATCCTTTTGATTATTGGAAGTGTAATTTTCGCCAACTCTTACTAAAGGATATTTCAAACAAGTATTTAGGTATTCCACCAGGGTCTGTGTTTAGCGAGAGGATGTTTAGTATTTCGGGTATAATTTGTGACTTGAAGAGGAACAGGTTGGCTCCAGCCACTTAGCAAAAATTATTATTTTGGCTTAAAAATTTGAAGTTTAAATTCTCATACTAAGTTTTAACACTGTTAAGTTAGGTAGCCTAAGTGTAGTTTTTGTGGAAAGAATTTAAATGTGTACGCTTGTATGGTTTGCAACCTTATCACATACTATTAAATTTTAATACAATTTTTACAAATGTTTCACTGGTTTATTACATTTTAATGGGTTTTATCTCACTTAGAAATTAAAAAAAAAAATCGGATCGGTTATCGGATCTGTCTGAATGGTGTATCGGTAGTTGAATCGGTATCGGTTTTTCTCTGTATCACCCATCACTAATTTCCGGCCCCCCATGGCATTTTGTTAAATTGGGGGTTGAAAAAAAAAAAATTGTCCCTCACTATCTCAAAGTTACTACCAGTTTTCAAAGAATTTTAACAATTATTTTTTGTTTCTCAACGAACTTCTAAGAGACTTCAAAAGGATGATACTGAGCGATTGTAACAGTCAACTTTTATTATGTAATGCTGAAAGTAACAAATACAGTAGAACCCCGATTTAACGAAATGCCACGGGACCCGAAAAGGTTTCCTCTAAATCGATGTTTCGTTAAATCCAACTTTACACCCCCCCCCCCCAAATTAAATCCTCAGGCATTTTTCGTCGGAAATGGAGGTAAGCTTGTTAGAAAGTATGATAGCCCACAAGAACAACATATCGCAGTTACCATTGATAGGTAAGCCGCAGCCGTAAAAGAAAAAATCTACGAAAAAACTTTAAAAACTGCAGCGGAACACTCGTCGAGACGAGAGCACGCCTGGTGAGTTAGGCTGCCTGCTGGCGTGCATTTAAGACGTGAGAAGTGATGATAAACACAGCCTAGTCGTCTTTCTTTCCCTCTCTCCCGCGCCTCCAAGAAATTTTAGGAAATTTCTATTTAAAAAAAACCATGAAAACTAAAGAAAAAGTTTGCGAGATAACGGTAAATTAATAAATACGTGCAGCAGCGGCCATTGTAACTTACAGGCTGCCGTGCTCGTGAAACAAACTGGTTGCACTCAAGCGTTTTTTAGCATCCGCGAACATATTATTTACGTTAATAAATTCATTGTAAAAAGTCTGTATAAATAACACATATTTCTGTTTATAGATACGGTGGTTTTATCACAGGACATGTCAGAAAATAATCACGCTGGACACCACTGCATCAAATATTTGACTGCATTCTATCGGCAAAAGAATTAGGCGGTAAAGCACGCTGCACAGTAGCGCATTCTGACAGAGACGCGAAGCACTATCTGAGAATTAGTACCCGTGCTGTCCGCTGCCGCGCTGTGTGGACTGGGTATCTAGATGCTCGTTCACTCGCCAGCCGCCCGCCCGGATGAGGAGAGGATCTAGGCATGCGTTTGTTACTTAACACAGAGTCGCTCGCTCGGCCGCACGCGCTCACCTCAAAGTCACTCCCGCTGCCGAAGTTTTCAATTAATTTTAACTATTTTTGTTTCTTGACGGATGGTTTAACACTATCTATGGAGAAAAATGATTATGCTGCAGCCAGTAAACATATTTTTAATAGACTTACGCTACACTTTATATATTTTATTTTATCAAAGTTACTTAGTTATTTCATACGTTTTTGGTTATTTTTTCATATTTCCTAAAAATCCTTTTGTTAAATCGCTATTTTCTTTAAATCAGGGTTCTACTGTACAAAATCAGCCACACTTCTGTCACATCTTTTCACAGTAGTAAAACATATTTTATGAACAAAGATGGCATCAACTTCAAGATAAAAATTGCAAAACAATCACTTGCGACTGCAAATTTACAAAGACGAAGCAGAAGAACTGTAACACAGTGGCCTCCTACACCGGCAGAAATCAATTTACAAAAATGAGGCTGAAAGAAGGTGAGACCACGGCTGCTGTCTGAGCAGGCTAAATCCATGTGTTTGCACATTTTCACCTGAACAAGTTCAAGCAGTGGTCTGCCTAAATTACAGATTGGCTTAAAACGGTGGGACCAGGAATCACCTACAACTTTTCCCCACAGGCCGGCAGTCATCAGCCATACCACCTCGCCTCTTCCATCCAGTGATGTCCATTCTAACAAAACAAAAAATTTACTCTCCAACTTCAGAAACAATGAACACACTAGAAGCTTCTACTGTCAGTGTCAAACCTAGAAGGCTGAACTCCCTAGTCCTAGCTTGCCCCCCTCCTTCGGCTAGCTCCTCCTTGGTCTGCCTCCCGGGTGTCCCCCACCCCCCCGAAACACAACAGTTCTGGAACCTACTGCCCATTCCACAATCATTGGCTACCGGCACCATAATGATTTTTCGAACGCACTAGATGCAAATTCCTAACTTGAAAAAATTAGTACAGTATCCTCTTTTTTGCCAACATAAATTTGGCTACATTCATTAGGAACAAAAAAAATCACTGTTACTATTCCAACAATTACATTAATTTTGGTAACAGCCACACAAAAACTAATTGTTTTAAGATTGAGTTTTAAATGTTCACACTTTTGTGACAGTATTAAAAAAATAATTGCCTGGTGTGTTTGCCACCAGTACGAGTCACACAATCCTTTGCAGTATTGAAACCAGGTGCAGTTCTTTCTTCCTTGGCGATGTAGGTTCTCGCCGAGATTTTTTCCAGAAAAGTCCTGTTTCATCTTGCATTACTTGCTTGGGCCTGTAGCCACCTTCAATAACTTGATGATGTAACTTTATGTGGTACACGATAAAGGAAGCACTTTTGAAGACCATTTTGTCTTGAATAATAATTTTTTTTATGTACGTGCACGTGTGAGTGCTTGTGTACAAATACGAACACAAAATTATTATAGAAGACAAAGTACCGCATTTGCAGACATATAAGACTACTATTTTTACATATTTTTTGGCCTTCAAAAATTACTACTCGTCTTAAATGAAGGTGCAAAAATGTTGGTAACCTAAAAACAGTTTGAAAGCTTAACTGTAAGCTGTGGAGTTGTATGATGTTTCAAGGAATTATGTTTTTTGTCACAAATAAAAACGAGTGCCCTGTTTTTTTAATAAAATTTACAGTACAAAATTTTGAAGAGCATCATTCATAATAAGTCACGTCCTCGCAGCAAAACGGCGATCAATGCAGCTGGAGCGCATGCCGAGATACTTTGTCACGCCAGCCTACAACTCTCGGGCGTAGAAAACGAGGATCTAGGTCTGCATGCTTACATCCTTTGTCTCACAAGAACAAAACTCTCGGGCGGAAAAAACGAGGATCTAGGTATCGTACCACACATTCATACTGTCTAGTGCTAGTCTTAGACTTGTAAGCAGCTGTTGTGGCACGATGTTGCCATGTAGCGCGCGGCGTGCCTCAGTCCGGCGTTATCAAGTCGCGCACAGATGCCAGCAACATGAAATTTCCAGGCGCCGTCGTACATTTCCTTGACTCTTGGGCGCCCAAGAGGGTCGTAGTAGTCAATGTTATTCGTTTATGTGTCTACTATGATGTTTATATGACTGTAATAAATGCATTGAAAATAAACTAAATTTGTCATGTTTCTGACAAGGGAAAAATTTTTTTTGTCGGGAATTTCAAAATTAGTAATATAATTTTTATTTTTTCAAGATTTTGTACTTTCAAAACCACGACTTGTCTTATATGCGAGGTCGTCCTATATGCCGACAAATACGGTATAAATACAGTAGAGCCCCGATTTGACAAACTCGGGAATAACAAAACCAACTATTTAACGGAAAGCTATGTAAGGAACTGTCAAACAATAACAAAAAACGTATGAAATGACTAAGTAACTTTGACAAAATAAAATTTAAGTTGTAGCGTAAGTTTATTAAAAATACCTCTATTGGTAGCAGTACAGTACACTCCCGACTATCCCTGTTATATGGTGCTTTGCTACGCATGGATAATCGGGAAACACGGATAACTCGAAAATAGCACATCTGTTAATACAAAAAATGTAAAAAAAAAAAAAAATTAATTTATATAAAACTCATTCAAATCCATATTAATAAGTCGTAGTTTTAATCATGAATAACATATTTCACAACCTTTTCACCAAAAAAAATTAAAAGTATGGCTCGGGTGCACGGCAAAAAACGAGAAAAATTATGTCGAAATTTTGTTAACCCATTCTTGCGTGCATGAGTTGACACTCTTACACTTTGGTATTTACAGTGTTCAACATACAGGAACCCGCACGGATAATCGGGAGTTAACTGTATATTCATTTACTCCATAGATAGTCTTCCAATTACCGTATTTACGCGAAATATAACACCCGCCCGTGTATAACACCCTCCCCAATTTTGACTTTCATAAATTAAAAATATAAAATATTATTACACTAGACCCCCGATTTTACGAACCCTGGATTTAACGAAGATAGCGATTCTACGAATACAATCTCAGGAACCCTCAAAAAATAAAATTATATGACAAAAAATATTGTAAGGAATTATGTTGATAATGAATAAAATATACAGTATCTAATTCACAGCATTAAAATATGAATTGTAGAGTTGCAGTTATTACGTGGTAAGTCACAATATTAAAAATAAAACAAAAATAGCGAAAATCTGTTAAAAAATGCGGCAGTGACAGTTTGAAAACCGCGCGGCGGCGGCGCCGCCGCCTGTGCCAAGCCGGCCGACCTGTCTGCAACTACGACGTATTAGGATCTATATTGAGGTCGTACTATAGACGCAAAGTTCCAGCGCATGCGCATATGCTCTTTTAACTATAGTACAGCCTCCTTCTAGGCTGTTTCACGACGTCTTATATCTCTCTCGTCTCGTGCCGAATGAGTTTACTTTTTTACACGAACCCTATAAATAATAGCGTGATATTTTTCTTTATTGCGTTAACACCATACGTACTTAAAACAATTAACTTGGCGCATAATTTGCTTAAACAATGCGTTACTGCGAGTCGTAAAACGTGCGATCACAAGTGAGCACGATGATAGCGCTATCTATTGTCCAAGTGTAGAAACATTTGTCTCCGGGTATGTAGAACTTAGAAATAAATAGACGTTCGTGTATTACGTAATCCCGTAACTCCTAATTTATTTTTACCGCGTATACTGACTGTGAAAGTGATTATTTTCAATCAGTTATACATGTAATTCTCGACGATTTTTAGGTAAGAAGTAAGAACGTCACAAAATGGCGTTTTTGGAACAACGTTGGTATATGCTACGGTGCCGCTATCTATCTGCCATCTTGTGAACGTTCGTACAGTTGCGCTATCTGTCCGCTCTGCACGCTACTAGTACCGTATTTGCCGGCATATAATGCGGGAATTTTATGCTAATTTCAATAGTTGCGAATCACTAATCGCATTATACGCCGTGCAGTATTATTTAACGACACAAACAGCAAAAAAGTAGTATATATGCCGTTTTTGCGCTAGGCAGTGTGTACGCTTCCATAAGAGCGGAGGAGGGGTGGCAAAGCTATTTTTAGAATAGCGTTCTGTGGGTCATAGCGTGGCGGCGTGGCACGTAGTCGAGTGGTTAATGCTGTCTAGCTTACGTTGATCTTAGCTGTGTCGGTCGTGTTTAAGTGTGAATCTAGAGAAATGGGTAAAACAAGGAGGTTTTCGTATACTGCAGAGTTCAAAAGGAAAGT
>PNEQ01111740.1:0-18173 GCA_003012365.1 Medauroidea extradentata
GGTATGAGTGGTATGATCACGAGCACTTTCGTGTGCAGTTTATTATAAACATTTTGGGCAGGTATGAGTGGTATGATCACGAGCACTTTCGTGTGCAGTTTATTATAAACATTTTGGGCAGGTATGATTGGTATGATCACGAGCACTTTCGTGTGCAGTTTATTATAAACATTTTGGGCAGGTATGAGTGGTATGATCACGAGCACTTTCGTGTGCAGTTTATTATAAAAGTTTTTGGCAGTTATGAGTGGTATGATCACGAACACTTTCGTATATATATATATATATATATATATATATATATATATATATATATATATATATATATATATATATATATATATAAAGAGATTCACTAGCATCAACATACTGAAATTTTTTTTTTAAATTATAGGTAAACGTAATAAATGCAAGTGCATGTGAGAATCACTATTCGACGTATCGTGCACAGCGTGAGATGCGGCTACTGTAGAAATTCAGTTGCATCTGGCAATGTTGTCGTGACATGCTCAGCCTTGATTGTTATGGACTCCATCTTGGTACTGCATGAAAAAGAATGTGACCTACTGAGTGCACAGCATCGCTCACTCTTGTACTGACTTTGATCGCTTGCGCTCATCTTGTTTTTATTACGATAACAAACGGCACTGCAGCCAGTTTCAAACTCACTATAATTTTTTTATTGTGTTTGTTATGCTGCAAGAAGTTAGGTTTACAAAACATGACCTGCTAGAATTGTTTCTTAAACACGTTAGGTTGATCCTGTTGGTTTGTCAGATCACGGCAATGCTTGCAAGCAAACTTGAATTGGATCACTTTTTAAACCCCTGGATTTGAAGTTTTACACTATCCAGCTTAACCCGAGTAAGTTCATAAACTACTTGTAATTTTTTATACTTACGTGTTTTTATTTTTTGACGATGGCTTTTCATTTTGGCAAAATTTATGTAGGAATGGATAAATAAACTATACTCAGGATCCGGTACTAAAATTGTAATTGTTTTCGCTTTGAATACTTCACAAAATGTTTCATCATTGGTAACATGGAACAGCCGTCCCCTTCTTTTTGTTTGTCCGATCATGACATCTTATTGGTGGATCGTTGTTTGTTTCAGTCAATCACAAGTAAGGTAGCAGTGCTGTTCGTTTTAGTTGCCGCTTCGCAAGGCGGCCAATTTTGTTTTGTTGACCTTACATTTTGCTGTGTTGCAGGAAGTAAAATTATAAATAAAACTAATGGAGATTATAGAATAAATAAATTATTGAATATTACACCTAATAAACACGTGTTTTCTCGTTTTTGTCAGTTTTATAATAGAATAGTTACTAACCAAGCATAGTACAGCCAGCCCACAATACTGCAGTACTGGCTAGCGAGCAGCAGATCGACGCCGAACTTTCCTTTTTATTCCAATTTTTTATGCGAATTTATTTATGGACAATCTCGGGGTCCAATTAGAAGGGCACAGGCTGCGGAATGTTACAAAAACATACAAAATGAAGGACATCAGAAACTTTCATGGTCAATTTCCCTTTTAATTGGTTCTCTTCACATTCATAACCGCACAATACTCTTTTCCAAAAAAAACCACTAATCAAACGTAGTGGAACACTTCGGAATGCCACAGAAGTGATTTATTCAAGACCGCGGAAGTGATTTATTAAAGACCACCTAAGCTAAATATTAGGTAGTTAACCTCACTTGCAAACAAAGTCTCTTAAAGTCATATCCAGTTTATGCTGTCCAGAAGACAGAAACCAAATGTTAATTTTTTAACTGACGATGTGGTCAAACATCTACCCTGGCAAAATCTTCTTCTACCTCTCCTTTCTTTGAAAAACATTCCATCATTCTTCTTCTTTTACCTCTCTTTATCACATTCCCACCATCTTGTCTCCAATCTGCCACCTTCCTTTAGGTCAATTGCTACTTCACCAGCAGTGCTCCTGGTGGCCACTCCGCAAGTTACATTTTACACTCAGTTTTTAACAATAGCTATTTCAAACATCAAAGAGAATATATACTTAGTCACACCTCTTCATATAGTTAAACTTACATGATTATACTTAATTATTACTTGTTAATCGAAACACAACTTATATGTGGAAAATAATTTGGTACCACTATATGCCTTTGGTTCCTACTAGCCAATAATTTTAAATCTACCGCCACCCATATAAAAAAAAACATAAAGAAATTGGTGTGACCCAAACCACCATAACCGTAACTGGTAAGCTGAAATTAGACACTTCTGATGTTAACTTCTCTTAAACAGTGGTAGCTTTGATCTCAACCATCCCCATCCTTTTTCACCAATGTTTAAAATTGATGTACCACAAGGATTTTTCCCAGTCAAACACAACACCAACGGTCACAATTAAATTGTCCTTAATCCTTATAGTATACAAGCAATTAGCAAACAAGGAAAAAAAAAATAATATTCAAATACCAGGCAAATTTTACATGGCTGGCTGCAGGGGCATTCTACATAAGGTAAACTATACTGTTATTATTCCCATTCCATGTAAGCATGTCAATTACCTAAAAAATTGTGTGTTTACGTAAACATTCGGTTCCTACGACAACTCGTAATTACAATTTTTTGTGCTATTATGAACTCTCATAGCAATGGGATTCCACAGTAAATAGGAATTTGTATCCTTGTCATGCCCTCTGTGTTCGGAGATTGTAGCTCTAAACCATAAGTTTGCTATGTTACATGTTTTTTTTAAATAAACCACGAAAGTTAAATTCATGTTTTCTTATTAAAATACAGACAGCCCTTGATTATCTGCATACAGATTAATGGAGTTTTCCCTGACAAATCATGATTCTCATAGATTATTTTCAAGAACTGCTGTTATTGGTACAGTAAGTTCCTAGTATTAAGGAGTTGGGGAGACCAGAATACTAGACACCACTGAATGACTGGGTACTTTGTAGGGGCTTCACCTGTAGAAATTTATTGTCTATGTCACTTTGCACCAATTGCAGCGACTCGACAAGTTTTATTGTAGTTACATTATTATTATTATTATTATTATTATTATTATTATTATTATTATTGCTAGCAGTGTACTAATAATATACTTTACAAAAAGTTAGATTTCAGTAGAAAATAACACTAAGAAGCAAAATAATTGAAGTACATACCTCTTGTTACAGTTTTTTTGCATGTTGTAATCATGCCGGACGATGCCGTTGGTCGGCGGATTTTCTCGGGGATCTCCCATTTCCCCTGCCCTTTCATTCCATGCTACTCCACACTCATGTCACCATTCACTAGTGCAAAATACCTAGATGTTAAACGATGGCCAAAAATCTCTCGCTCACTCTCATGTTACAGTTGAATTAGACATGCCAAATTCACTGACATATGAAAGAACACTATGGATCCATCTGGAACAGTCAGCAAAATTTGAACTTTGTACTTTTTACCTAATAGCTTTTCACATTCAAACCATAAAATTATTTGTAAAACTAAATATAAAACAGCTATGTAAACGATGCTTCCAATCATTAAAACAATGTTCAGCAGAACAATATACATAAAGTACAGTTCTCATGTACGGTACTTATGAATATTTGTTTTTACTTTCCTTTGTGAAATATCTTTCATGGTTACACACTAAATTTTCCTAAAAAGTTTCACGCTTGCCTGCGGAACATCTGATGTTGGAAACACCCTGTGAAGGACATCCAATACATTAGTAACCTGTTGTCTAGTAGGACGTTTCACCTTAGCTTTTTCTTCTTGATTAGACGCAGAACTGTCATCCTCATTTTCTTTGTAAGTTAGTGAAGTGACGTGAGACCACTCAGGAACATCTTTGCCCTGATCATCAAGTTCCACAGTTGCATATCTCTCTCTTCAACCCTCCTCTCTTGGTGGAAAGAGGCGGGATATTGTCCCACACTAAGCTGTCTTGCATAGTATTTAAAATATTCCACTTCAATTGGAAAGCATCTTTTGGATGCTCCACCTGCCAACATAAGAACTGCGCCAGCTGCCGCGTACGCAAGCGCTTCACGTGTGTGATAATGCACTGGTCCAAAGGCTGAAACTTGCTAGTGCAGTTTAGTTGGAAGAAATCAATCTTTGCTACATAGCTCAACATAAACTTAGTGAGCAGTGCAGTGCAGGAATCTAAAAACAGTAAAACTTTTCTGTTGTGTGCTCTCAATTTAGCATCCAAACTTTGCAACTATTCTTTGAACAAAGCTACAGTGACCCAGGAATTTTTATTATTTCTGTAAATGCAAGGCATCTGCTTCATGTTTTTAAAACACCTCTGCTTGGAATACTTTCCAATTACCAATGGTTTTAATTTTTGGAGCCATCAAAGTTTGTGCAAAAGAGTAGAGTGAATCTTTCCTTACTTCATTTGGCTCCGTGGCAAGCTTCTCCCTTTAGGCTTAAAATACTGTTTGGCAAGAGATTATAAAAAAAAATATGCTTCATCAGCATTAAAGATGTCCTCGTTCTTGTAACCTTCATAGATACTCTTAAGTCTTCCTTCCAACTGTTAGTTATCTCGGTGCCTACTGTTGCTTCTTCGCCACGTATCTTCAGTGTACTTAAATTCCACCTGACTTTGAAGCATGTCAGCCAGTGATTTAAAGCCTTAGTACCTCAATGCGTTCTTTTTCTTGAAGTGCTGTGCCGGATATGGGTATGTTGTTAGAACGTGTCTGCACAACCCAATCAGAAAGAATTTTGTCGAGGTCAGTATCTATGCATTTGCTATATCTTTTTCGGCTTCTGGTGCAGTTTTGCAGCATTTTCTGCAATTTTGGCTTTGTCTTTTATTATTGTCGACAGAGTTGTGGGTGCAATAGTAAAGTATTTTGCAACATCAAAATTTTTTTTTACAGTTTTCTACTACTTTAAGGATCTCTAATTTTTTGCAATACTATACCGACATGCTTTTTGGTACTCATAACTGCAGGTCCTACAACTCTTCAATGATAAAAATATGACGAAATGTTCACTTAGGCCTATATTATATTGATACTTATTTTGCCATTGCCTACCTTTGTATGCTGCTGTAATACAGTATATAAAATATACTATAAGAATTAAAAATTCATCGCCACATGTCCATTAATCAAGCTTCAAGCAGCGTCACAGAATGTTCACTAGCGTAATAAACAATGTGCTGTTAAATATTAGGTTCTGATTAATTCATTTTAATTTCACGTGATCTTCTATTTACGTGCATTAAAATTATAAAACTATTAATATTTGTATTACTTGCTGTATTTCATTCATGTACGATTGTCAGACGCCAACGCGAAAAGATGTTTTAGGTTAAAGAATCATAAACAAAAAGCGAGAGGGAAAATGTGGTAGTTGTTGGCCATCACAGAGTACAATAGGTAGCCAGATTTGGCAACCATCCGTAACCAAAATATTCAGCAAAAGTTTTTAGATAAATAATTATTTCAATTTACATCTTTTACTAAATGTTTTTTGACTTTATGGAAAAAATTAAGTTCTTCTTTATTTAGTTTCTTATTTCTGGTATTAATTTTACGTTGTTACGTAAAACACACAAAAACTAAAGAGGAAATTGTTCAGCACGATTGAATTTTTAATCCCTGCAGTTACATGCACTGGAACTGCCATTTTACTAAACTAAATAATAAACAAAATGTTTGTAAATAGTTTCTGTGAACGTGACATGAAATGAAATGGTAGAAAACATAAGTTTTTTCGCATGTTCAGAGAACTTGTTTATTATTTTGTGTGTTATCGACAACAGTGTACATATTAAAGAGAATTTACTGTACCTATCTAAGAAATTTGTACATTATATATTTATTTGGCGTATTGATTTGCATGGTGTTTCAAGGGACCTATGTATTTATACATTATACTGAATTGTCCGTTAAGAAGTGGAACGTACTGAAGGGAATTAACTGTAATTATTGTGATGCCTTTTTTTTACAATGCTGTGTGTATAAATGAAAGTTGCACCGTCTGTTTTGCATGAAAGTTTCAAACTAGCAACCGTGTTACTGTCTACGACACTAGGGCTGTCATTTATGAGGAGTAAGAACTGTGTGTGAATTAACATTGAAGATTATCTGTGATTTGTGAACCACTTAGGTAGGGTAGGTCACTCAAAGTACAGTGTTACATTTAAGTAGACAATAATGAGTAGTGAATGTGTGCAGTAGTGGCTAGTGCGGCGTGCTTGCGTGCGTGCGTGCGTGTTGTTTGCAGACTCTTTGTTCTTGCAGTTGGAGGATGTGGATATAGAAGAAGGCAAGAGAGATCTGATCACCAGAGAGATTGGCAAGTTCCGCGAGATCATGAAGGTAAACACCCCTCGTATGTTGGCTCTCTTCTCTTTGTAAACCTTGTAGCAAGCAGGTGGCGTGTTCATTTGCCAGCCGAGCTTCTCACATCTTGCTTGATAACTTTCAATTTGTTCAACAAGTACAGTTTTGTGTTTCAAATCACTATCACTACAACATAGAGTTGTTAAATACATATTTGTACTTAATGTCGGTGAGACTAATGTGTGTAAAATATAACAGAGTCGTATTATTTAAAACACATACAATATATAGTACAGTATAGTGTTAGATGGCATTCAGACAGGGAAGACTACTCTACAAACTACTCGAACAAGGTATTATTACGTTAAGGCAACTGTTCAGGGTTACATTCTCTATAGTTATCATTTCAGTCATTTGTTTTTAATTGTCATGTTTTTGACCTGATAATTTCTATCAAATTTTAAGCTATAATGGTTAAATGTTATCGTTAAATTATTGTTTTTAATGTTTTGCATATAGTAGTGATGTACAGATTGGTGGTAGAAAGTGTGTGTGTGTGTGTGTGTGTGTATGTATGCTGTGTGTGAATGTTGAGAGTGGTGAGAGATTGCTGTGAGAGTTGAGTAGTAAATCCACGGTAGGTTTATAGACAGGTAATTGATGTAACAAACGTGACGATTTTCGTTACTTCCTCACTTAAACCTAGGCAGCCGGCCGGGAAGTGTTGCAACGAGTGGTGGGCTGTTCTCATTGCCTTGTTTAGTGCAAGCATCTAGAGTGGTGAGTATGAACTCTGCCACAACTTGCTCCTGTGAACGCAGCCTGCTTGGACACAACCACCAAGTTGTCGTGTTTCGTGTTCAGTTGGCCTGAAAGCTAGTGCCGGGTGTTTGGCCTCGGTCAGGTTGAGAAACTGGCATTGTTTCCAGAGTGAAAACTTTTATGTTGGCTCTAGCGATACCATGTTGCGACATAATGTTTCTGAACTCTACCAGTCTCTCAGTTTAGTTCCTACTACTCCTCTGGAGAGTTGTTGAAGCTCTGCGATTAAAGTGTTGTTTCCGTCTTTTCTCGGACAATGGATCTTATTAATGGCTGTACTAGACAATACCGCTTGTAATGAACAACAGTATTTCTTTCTAATAACTTTGGCCTTTTTCCATTTTAAAGAATTTGGCTTGTTGCTGTGTATGATCCTATAATGTGGTGTGCAACATACATCATTTCAGTTGAGTGTGTGACTTTAATAATAAAATAACCAGAGATGTGACGATACCACTTTTTTTCGATTCTCGATATCGATGCCGATACCATTCTCGATTCTCGATTCCATAAATAGCGATTCATTGTCAGGGACAATATCATATTTGGATAAAAATAAATAAGTTTATAATAGCAGTCTGTGTATAACTATGCCAAATCCATTTGTACATATAGTACTATGTAGTAATTAAAGTTCTAAGGCACTCAAAACTTTGCAAACATAAGCTATACATTGCAAAAAGAAAGTTCAAAGGTTATGTATGTCGTTACAATACTGAAAAACATGAACATGAAATAAATACAGTTAACATTTGCACCTCACATTGAAAAACATCCTTAAATCAGGCTTATAGATTTTTCTGTAAAAAAAAAAACAAGCATTTTGACTCTTTCCGGGTCCAAACAATTTCTTTTCTTATCTGCTATGAGTCCTGCAGTGCTGAACAATCGTTGTGAAAATACTGTCGCTGCTGGTGTTATCAGATGTTTCCTTGCAAGTATTCCCAGTACACTATCTGTGTCAGGAGGTGCAACTGGCTCCTGAAGGTAAATGTTGACTTCATCGACTGCTCGTGAAGCGCATGCATTTTGTCAAGTGTCATTTTTCATAATGGCGGAATAAAGGCTCCACGTGGATTTCTGAGATCCTCCGGCTTTTTCAATAGTTTCCATGGGCTGAAATAAAAAACAAGAAAATATATGCACATGCAGTATTTTTAATTAGAGTGATTTGTTTTTTAATATTTTCCAGTAGGCCTATGTGTTTTGTTACTTACTTTCGTTCATCAATATCGGATTCAAGAAATATTTGAATTTGCTCCACGTCTTGCTCAAGAGAGATCTTTGCTTTGTCCAGGAGAATCCTGTTGGAGAACACTTTATTCTTAAAACAAGGATCTAGAAGAGTAGCAGCTGTGTAAAGAGCTGTTTCTTCAACTTGTCCACAACGGATCTTCATTGATGCCAGCAAGTCATTCATCATACCTTTTACGCCAAAACCTGCTGGAGGTGGCACTTGCAGTTCTTGAAGAATGCTGTTCACGATAGGTATCACTTCCGAAATGCATACATTACTGGCACTCACAGTTAATGTGGCTTTATCGAATACTTGGAGAATACCTGAAATAAGTCTCATGAGCTCCCACTGCAGAGAGGTAATTTGCGTTGACTATTTAAGGTCTGACGATGCAAGTACCACAGCTTATTTTTGCTCTAGAAGTCTATCAACCTTGTGTAAGGTGGAATTCCACCGGGTGGGTTCATCTTGGATAAGGCAATGAGCTTTACATCCCACTAAAGTTTGAACTTTTTTCAACACTTTACAAGCTTGGGAAGAATGCTTAAAGCTACCCACTAAACGCCTACATGTTGCAACAAGATTTGTCACAAGTTTAGCATTGAGGAGACCATCTTTTACAACTAGCTGCAAGGTATGTGCTAGACAAGGTAAGTGGCGGAAACCAGTTTTCTCAAGGCCAAGTGATATGTTCCGTGCATTGTCTCTTATAATTGCTACAACCTTGTTATTTATGCCCCATTCCTCGAGAACTGTAGTCATGAAGGTTTATATATTTTCGGCAGTGTGGCTTACTTGTGGAAAAGGTACAACCTCAAGAGACAGATGATGAAAATTGTAACTACTATCAGGAAAGTGTGCTGTCAGACTCATGTAGTCATCATTAGATGAAGATGTCCACATATCAGTGGAAAAGCTCACATAGTCTGAATCTTGCAATACATGGTTTTATGAAGGAAAACTCAGGTGGGCAACTTTCAATTTTTTTACGAACTTTAGCATTTTTTTAAAATTTTATCATTGTTTACAAACATGTCACTTGGTACAGAGCACAAGAAAAATCAACACTAGTAGCAAAGTGTTAAATGAAATGGCATCTACACCATGTCTTCCAATTTTAATTTAACCAAAAAATTTGCCTACCTCAATTACAAAAAAGTTTTTAGGATTTCACAAAAATAAACCATAGGGAAGGAAGCACAGTGTCAACTTTAAATCCCAGATCTCCACCACTGTAACTTTACTTTGAAGAAAAACTAAAGAATTCCACTGGGACTTAACAGCTACGCCACCATTCTCTGGACTCGCTGCACAGCTACTCTGTGTACAGTAGTTTGTTTACATATACTTGCTCGCACACAGCCATCTTAGCAATTACACACTGCCTCATTCTGACTGCCCCAACACTGTCAAACATGCGTTGAACAGAGCTAACGATTGCATTTCAAAACAAATTTTGATTTTTACTGATATTGTAAAAACATAGCATTATTATGGGATAAATGCCATATTTACTCAAGTACAGTCCCCTCCCCTTTTTTGCCCAAAATTTATGTTAAAAATTAGGGGCGGGGGGCTACACATGGGACAAACTACCATCACTGCCAAAAAAATGTGTAAGAACTCAAATTACTGAAATATTTGTTTTATATGCCATTATTACTGTGAACTTTCACAAAAATGCAAACAATAATAGTAAGCCGTAATAGAAGTGCTTACATCAACAAATTAACGTGTCTCAGTAGTCGGTACCGAATAGTAACAGCGTGGGAGCGGCCAACGGTGTTTGATGGAAGGTTCAAGGTTAAAGATTCTATTTTAAGGAACATGACCGTGCTTCGGCTATATAAAAAAAAAAACCGGGCCGTGCTTTACCAGCTATCGAACTTATGCACACACTTTTGCAGTCGACATCAAAATGTCTCGCTGCACTTTTTTTTTTAATGCTCTTGAGCATATTTCACCACTTTAACTTAAATTCAGCAGTGAAACTGCGCCATTTTTTACCCATTATCAAACGACGTAACTAAATAAACTGACAAGAAAACAAGAATGCCGCGACTACTGCTAGCAGTCGCCGATAACAATGGCCTCTACATGTGTGTACCATACAGCAGAGCTTGCACAACTGAAGAATGTGGCAACGCAGCATCACGTTCATGGCCAGCCACCCATCCCTCCCACCCTCCCGCCTGCACACACACCAGCTCGCCCGGGCCTCATTCTCCCGCATGCTTCTAGCCATCTGCCCGGGCTCACGCTCAACTACTGATAAACTTGTCCGCTGCTACGCTCCACGGTCAAGCCAAACAAACAAGATGTGTCCGGCTGTTGCTGTGTGTTTGTATTACTTACGTTAAAATAATTTTTTGTAGGCGTGGTAGGGTTATACACGGAATATTAATTATTTACAACTTCGAAATTGAGGGTGGGGGGCTATACATGCGGGGAGGGCAGTACACGAGTAAATACGGTATGTCATTTGGTTTCTTGGCAACAGAAGACTAGCAGAAGTCATTCCCTAATGAAATGTTTTCTTAACGTAAAATTTTCCCTTTTGGTATGCGGAAGTAAACCACCGACAAGAGAGACTTTTTATTTTCGGAACAATACATTCTTTATGAATTTTGGGAACATGAAGAAGAATTAACAATGTAGACTGGAAAACGTTACAGATTGGAACAATGCACGAAGGTTCTGCTGTAAGCTTAACAATGTGTTTGATGGCTGATGTAAGATGAACTTTTTGACTCTTAAACAATAGCCAAGCAATTTGTTTCAATTTAATAGGGTAACAAATTTTGGTGACCCTGGCCAAAAGTTTTGTCAATTTTACTTGAATATATTGATGTGGTCTGCACTGTGGCTGATTATCATGTTGTTGATAATGTTTGTAGTGAGGAGATGTTACATATCTAGTTGTGTTCAATACTTCTGTTGTGAAGTTAAAGCAAACATGGATGTGTGTACTGTTCCTTGTAAGATTGAGAAGTGGATGGCTTGTGATCAGAGCAGTTCCGAATGTTATATATATTGTATGGATCACTAACATGGAACATATGGGAGCATGTCCGGGTTGTCTTACATTGTTGCTGCAACAATGCAGTTAACTATGGTTGTTAGATTTGTAAGGCCATGCTGTGGCTGTGAATCTAGCACGTTGTGTTCTCTTGTTGACCTTATCTATGGGCAAGATTCCCATGGTAGCATCGGTGAAAGAAAACTCTGCTTCTTTGATCTTGTTTTTTGAAATAATTTTCAGTGCAACAATTTGTACCTTTATCTTTTTCACTTATTACATGTGAATGCATGTTTAGCAATGTATGTATTCACTGTCTCATAAACAATATAAGGTACATTGTGATTCATTGTAGCAGCTCTACACCTTATACTGGTACTTAAATATTGGTCAGATGTGAAGTACTGGTGTAAAGAGCGTCAGTTGTTGTAAAGACACGTCTGGTACAGTAGTTGTTTGCGATCCAACATCGATGTAGAGAGAGCAGTAGAGTGTAGCATGTGGAAGGTTGGCTTAGCCTCTGTTGTGAAGTACTGTAAGATGGCCTTGGTAGTCCCAGCAGGCTGAAGTCACACTTTCATTTATTATTAAGCTCTGTGCTTAATCTAACACTTATTATTTTACTATATTTTTATTGCTTGTGGAAATCTTGTATATGCTATGATGTAGGGTGCAAATGGTTCATGATTTCTTGCATGTGTTTGTGTGTATGTGATGTTTCACTTCTGGTTGTGTGCGTTCAACTCTGTTGGGCTGTTATCGTCCGGACTTGTAGTGAATCATGCACTCTTATTTACGATCTTCCATGTTTTGTTATGCCTCTTATTACAGCTAGACATATGTCAGTCTTTGTGACTACTGGAACTATCGTACATACTAGCACAATATGAACATAGTTTGCACCAGTGTGGCGGGCACGACTCAACTTTGTCTTGCATTTTAAAGTACAGTAATTATTATGTAAACAAAAATAATTGGCATATTTGCTAAATATGTACGTGGTAGTAATCTATATCAAACATCTGTGTACATTAAGCTGAGACAGCTAACTGCTTTGTCATATAAAGGTTGTGCCATTTTAATATTTGGGTTTCAGAGCTGCCATAGAAATATAAGTATGTGTTCAGATTATTATAAGCTGAAGTAACAAATAATTACGAATACAATATACGTAAAAACCCTGCAACTACAACATCGGTTAATATGGCAACAACACAAGTACGACAGTATTCTCAATCCCTGTTAAAAACTATAAATTAAATTAAAAATAAAATAAAAAATATAAGATGTTGCAAGTAGCAAAGGTTATTTAACAATGTGTTTGTCAGGATGTAACAGTAGTCGAGCTTGACGCGTGATGTGGAAGAAGACTGTTCATGTGATGACTTGTCGTTCCCTCTCCTCACTTGTTCCGCTTTGTGTCCGAGACTCACCTTGTGCGCTTATCTGAGCCCAGCTTATCTCGCCTGCTGCGTGCATATCAATGACAGGTGATAGTAGCTCGCGTTTACTGCCAAGCCCTTACGCCCTTTGTGACTAGCAGCACGGTCAGCGAATGACAGGACACGTCAGTGTTGTCTTTTACTTTGTAACTGTGGCCTTGTGTCTCGATACTGTGCCGTGAGTTGCCTTTGTATGTTGTTTGGGTACGTTTATTCCCGGAAACGTCTCTTCGATACTCGTACTTCAGTTGCATACATTATTTGTCTTGGTTTATGAATTATGACTTAAGGCTCCAATTATAACTGAACGGATTGTGTGCTATTGTATTGGGTTATAATTTTATTTATGGTTTTGGCAATTGGTTTTGTGCTGAATTTATTGTGATCCTCTTACAAACATTGGCCTTGAGTTGGACTCATTATTTGATGAGCTGAACTAGGTCAACCGGAAAATATTGACAATTCTGTGCTGAAGTAGAAGATACACTATTGCACGACGACGTACATAATTTGCAGACTGTGAGTGAAATGGTTATTTATGTTTGATGGGACACCAATTCCTTCTCAAAGGCATCTATGTTTTTAAATAGGTAATGTGTTGCATAATTTATTTTGTTTGCTGTGTATGATTAAAATAACAACTACAGTATTTGTAAGCCTCATTTTAACAAAAATAAATGGAAACCAAACATGCAGATGTTAGTCCCATGTTATAAAAAACATTTTTGGGCATGAGCAATTTATAATGTAAACAAACACGCTGGTACTGTTTCAGTCTCCCCCCCACCTTCCTCTCCCTCCCCTGCACCGTCCACACAACCCGACAACATGTTTGGTTAGCGGTGATTGCCAGGCACAAGATCATTACCTTGAGATAAGTCTAGTAACGTGTATCAACATCCCCCTTGCTTCTGGTCTGTCAGCTATCGAACACTACCTGAACAGAAGACCTCCGAACAGCAAACCTACCACCGTGTTCCTTGTCGAACTGGCCAGACTCACCCTCACCTACAATAATTTCAGATTTCTCAACAACCACTTTCTGCAGATCAAGGGCACAGCAATGGGCACCCGCATGGCCCCTTCCTATGCCAATATTTTCATGGGAAAGCTTGAAGAAAACTTCCTCGCTCACCAACTAATCCAGCCCCACTGCTGGATGAGATTCATAGATGATATCTTCATGATCTGAACCTCCACAGAAAACTGTCTTACTGACTTTCTGAATAGCCTCAACTCAATCAGTCCACTCAAGTTTACATGGTCAAACTCAAAAACACATGCCATGTTCCTGGATGTCGGAACTTACACTCCACAATGGTACCATCAACACCTCTGTCCACACCAAACCTACCAACAACCTACAGTATCTGCACTTCGAAAGCTACCACCCTTACAATATGAGAATGTCACTACCTTACAGCCTTGCCACAAGGGCAAAACGAATATGCTCCACCGAGAATGACCTAAACAAGCAATGTGACCAGATAGCCAGAGCCTTCATAAACAGAGGTTACCCCAAACCAATTGTTCACAAACAGATCCAACGTGCCATCACTAACGCAGAAACACAAACCAAAACCACCAATTCAGACATCCCCCTGGTTGTTCCTTATCTCTTTAAGTAATGCGAGTTCTTTTTTACTGCTGAAATGTACAAACAATAATCAAAAACTCTTACTCTTGTCAAGAGCTACTTTTTCATGGTTTCCTTTATAATTTTATTCTCTTAATTAAATAATACCATTAATAATTTGATAATTACTGTATTTGCCAGCATATAAGATGACAATTTTTACATATTTTTGGCCCTCAAAAATTGCTACTCGTCTTATATGAGGGTGCAAAAATAGTTTGAAAGCTAAACTGTAAGCTGTGGAGTTGTTTGATGTTTCAAGGTATTGCATTTTTCGTCACAAATGAAAACTTTTATTTTAATAAAATTTATGGTACGAAATTTTGATGAGCGTCATTCATAATAAAGGACAATTCCTCGCAGCGAAGCGGCGATCAATGCAAACACTGTGATGCAGAGTACATAGGCCTAACCACCAACATTCTAAGACATAGAATGAATGGCCACAGAACTGACACAAAGCAAGCCCTGTGCTGGTGTGCTGAGGTGATAAAATTAATTAAATGAAATCGGAAGCAATGCACTCAAGTGTTAATCATCGCCAAACAAAACTCCAGTTCAAAACAGCCACGCATCAATAAAAGAAACAAAGTGGCAAAAAAAAACTGGACAACAAACATATAAATAAATGCGATAAACACACAAAATAAACACTTGAGAAAGACGACTAGGCCACAAGCACACCGCACAAAAGAAATAAAATAAAATAAATATGTAAGGTGTTTAGAAAATATAACTTAACCTTACTAGATACTTCAAAATTAGTTAAAACGCCCAGAGGAACAATTATAAATAATAACACGTTGATTTGTGGTTTGTTAAATAATGAAATTATTTTTTATTTTCATTTCTTATTTAAGTTAAATAGTTTATTCTTTTTAAAAATGCAAACAAGGAAGATATACCTGTAAATAAGAATACCTGTAAATAACATTGAAATATGTTAGGCATGTAAGCCTATATGAATAGATGAGATTAATTATTAAGATTTTGTGCAAACGATAGTATAGATAAAAGGGGTACCCCGCTTATTATTTACTACGGAAGTTAAGATATAAAACTTTTAAATCATTAATAAAATAAGTTATAATATTAAAACTTAAATTTTACATGAAAGCAAATGCTGTATTTATTATTTAAACCAAAATTTCATATCAGGATTATGACGTGTCTCTTTAATAGAAAAAAAATAATATTACGATAGCTTTAATTTTAAAGAAGGTAAAAGATGTGTCTGATGGCACTTAGCTGTCCTGACGTCAAGCGTAGTGGTGGTGAGTGAAACGGAATCTGAGATGTAAGCACACAGTTCCTTCACTGAATGCTGGAGAATGGAGATGATTGCACACATTCTCAGCAGCGACGAAAACACCAGTCCACTAACTCAAACGCTGGAACGAGCCACAGGCACGAAACAAACTAAGATGGAAAAGTGCCCATAATGATGTGAGGCCCCACACTTGGACCCTCACTAAAAGAAAGGAACGCGAAATTATTAAAATGTGAATGTAAAATAACAAATAAAGAAACTCTCTGAAGACGGGTACTCACCAGATGGCGACAAAAGAAGCAGAAAAACGTTGCACTACATTTTAAGATAAAAGCTACGTTTGGAGTTGTAGAATAAAATAAAAACAATTCCAGTAGACTACATGATAATACTAATAAAGAAAACAAAAAAATAAAGAGTAAGGGCCTCTTGAATCGCTACGTGTGCCGGAAAGACACGAACACCACAACAACACATCATGTCGTGTTCACTGCTGATCAAAGAGTGACGGAAAAATAGTGGAGGAGAGGTAACAGAGTGCAAACAAAGGCGCAGCACAATAACTTTACAACGCCCCACAAGATGGCAGGGGCAGTCAGAATCGCCTACCGACAAGGAGGCACAGGGCTTTCACGTGTACAGAGCTGCACAGAAAGGACGAAATCACGTGATAAACATGCAGAGTACATGCGCCCTGACACAGCAAATGTCCGCACTGCAGGAAGAAACAGTAAAATAAAGAAGAAACAAAAGCTTCGGCTAAGGAATGCAAAACGTAGCCGAGCATATCCAGCTAACAAAGAACACGTTACTGCATCTTGAATTGGCACACTCATAACTAACATGTGAAGGAAAGATAGACTGTAATGAAAAATAAAATGTACTGAAACATCCAGAGTAAAATAAAATTACTGAATGACACCAAATTACTGTTAGTATAATGTAAGCAAGTTAATAAATAAAAAAAAGTTAAGAAAATGAACCTAAATTTATGA
This sequence comes from Medauroidea extradentata, assembly GCA_003012365.1. NCBI lineage: Eukaryota > Metazoa > Arthropoda > Insecta > Phasmatodea > Phasmatidae > Medauroidea > Medauroidea extradentata. The sequence continues at coordinate 16,711 of PNEQ01111740.1, forward strand.
GAATATAGACAAAACATTTTAATATATAAGTTGTGACGTATATAATACAGCACAGCCCTGGCTGGACGCAACATCTGCCCACAAGAAAAGCCAGTTGCAACTAATGCAGTTTCCCACAGCAAAGACTTTCATTCATGCTACAGCACCAGAATTGTGAAATCTTTGCCATCTTCTTGCAATAGTTACTTCCCTAACTCTATCTAGGGTTAATTCTACTACGGGGTGGAAATATGTTATTCTCAGTAATCTGTTACTTCCCTTACTCTAGCTAGGGTTAATTCTACTACAGGGTGGAAATATGTTATTCTCAGTAATCTGTTACTCCCCTTACTCTAGCTAGGGTTAATTCTACTACGGGGTGGAAATATGTTATTCTCAGTAATCTGTTACTTCCCTTACTCTAGCTAGGGTTAATTCTACTACAGGGTGGAAATATGTTATTCTCAGTAATCTGTTACTCCCTTTACTCTAGCTAGGGTTATTTCTACTACGGGGTGGAAATATGTTATTCTCAGTAATCTGTTACTCCCCTAACTCTAGCTAGGGTTAATTCTACTACGGGGTGGAAATATGTTATTCTCAGTAATCTGTTACTCCCCTTACTCTAGCTAGGGTTCATTCTACTACGGGGTGGAAATATGTTATTCTCATTAATCTGTTACTCCTCTTACTCTAGCTAGGGTTAATTCTACTACAGGGTGGAAATATGTTACTCTCAGTAATCTGTTACTTCTCTTACTCTAGCTAGGGTTAATTCTACTACGGGGTGGAAATATGTTATTCTCAGTTATCTGTTACTTCCCTTACTCTAGCTAGGGTTAATTCTACTACAGGGTGGTAATATGTTACTCTCAGTAATCTTTTTTTCCCCTTACTCTAGCTAGGGTTAATTCTACTACAGGGTGGAAATATGTTTCTCTCAGTAATCTGTTACTCCCCTTACTCTAGCTAGGGTTAATTCTACTACGGGGTGGAAATATGTTATTCTCAGTTATCTGTTACTCCCCTTACTCTAGCTAGCGTTAATTCTACTACAGGTTGGAAATATGTTATTCTCAGTAATCTGTTACTCCCCTTACTCTAGCTAGCGTTAATTCTACTACAGGTTGGAAATATGTTATTCTCAGTAATCTGTTACTCCCCTTACTCTAGCTAGGGTTAATTTTACTACGGGGTGGAAATATGTTATTCTCAGTAATCTGTTGTTATTCCCCTTACTCTAGCTAGGGTTAATTCTACTACAGGGTGGATATATGTTACTCTCAGTAATCTGTTATTTCCCTTACTCTAGCTAGGGTTAATTCTACTACAGGGTGGAAATACGTTATTCTCAGTAATCTGTTACTCCCCTTACTCTAGCTAGGGTTAATTCTACTACAGGATGGAAATATGTTACTCTCAGTAATCTGTTACTCCCCTTACTCTAGCTAGGGTTAATTCTACTACAGGGTGGAAATATGTTA
>PNEQ01111744.1:0-18171 GCA_003012365.1 Medauroidea extradentata
ATTCTCTGCTCCCGACAACTTCTTTGACATATTAAATCTCTTGAGTAACAATGATGTTCACACTCTCATACATAAACTACCACAAAACAAACGTAAGACGTTGCTACTCTTGCCGCGCTGGCTTGGTGCAGCTCGACACGTCCAGTAGCTGGCAATCGGCACGGTCTGGTCCGGCAGCTTGCAATCGGCACGGACTGGTGGTCGGTAACCGGCACAGTCCGGCGCAAAGCTCAGCGGGCGGCAGGCACACGTCCACGTGCATGATGAATTGCTATGTTTGGCACGCACTACAGTAAATTATCCGAATACTGGCAGACGGAAATTCTTCCATCCTATTTTTTCCGACATTCCCTACCTTGTTTTGGCGCCCCTTCCTACTCGGCGCCCGGGGCACATGCCCCCCCTGCACCCCCCTAGTTGCGGCCCTGCCCGGCCCTACCTGTGCGCACGCCTATGCCGTTGACATTGATTACTTCAGACAAGACTTGGTTCATTAACTTCCTAACTCTTCATTAAGTATCCCCTGATCAGTCTTTGTTAACTTAAGATTATTTGTGGTTTCGCTTTTCTTTTTATTTGCATCTGGCTGTTTTCTTAAATTTATGTTTTTATATACAGTCAACTCCCGATTATTCATGCTAATGGAGGGGACCAACACCTCGGATGATCCAAAATCGCAGATAATCCACTTTTACTCTTTCTTAGATCTCAGTAAAAAGAAAAAGATGTCAAATTCATGCCTGCAATAAAAGGCTGCAATTTAATACAGTATATTCTTGATTATTCGCGTTAATGATCAGGATGTATGCTCTAATAATCTAAAAACACAATAAAAAAATAACGAATATATTATCTATCCACCAAAATTTTGTTAATCCATTCATGTGTGGAACACACTAGTTGATCCATTCAGGCTCGGCGCTAAATGTTTCGCCTACTGGAAAAGACTTAAATCTTCAAGTCTTTCAAACTGCGGTTGCGAGTATTAACACGTTGGTGAACATTATGCGAGTAAACATGGCGTAAATTTATAAATAACTATATATTTCAACTTTTTATCAACTATTTAAAGTGAAATATTTTGCACGGAAAATCCGTACACGGATAATCGGGAGTCTACTGTATTTGGGTTATGAGCATACTATGGTCGCTATATTTATGGCAGTTATGTTGTGTCTCTTGCTGTTTGTTAAAACGTGATCACTTAAGGTTGAGCTGTTACTTACTGTTCTAGTTGGGTGTGTGCTGTTGCAGAGTGTATAACCAGATGTGGTGTATAAATTTTTTGTACCTTAGTGCTAGCTCATCCTTCATCAGACTGTCTATATTAAAGTCAAGATTATTACACTTTCCCTGCCATTAATTATGTTTAGATGTTCTTCAAGTGATTCTAGAAAATATTTACTGTGCATTTGGGAAGGGTTGTATAAGGCTGTTATATGTAATTTAGAATTTTTACATGTTTCTAATTCAATTGTTAAGAGGCTGTGTAACATTGCAGGGCTCCACTTATATATTATTTTCTTTTGCTTTAAATTACATTTTTTGGATTTTTATTTAACAATAACAGCTGAAGGTAACTGTTCTTATGGAGAAAAGTTTGTGATATTTTATTGTATAATTATTTAATTTCAAGTTAGGGTATAATGATAATAGCTATGGCCAGAGGGCCAGGTGGAGGAGGCACAGCTTTGTCCTTGTTATGCTCCGTGCCAGTTTTTATGCCCATATTTGGCTATGGTTAGGTGATGTGTGCTCGCCCTTGAGTTTTCAGTTTTTGTGCCCATATGTGGTAATGTTTTGTGGCCCGTTTTTTGTTAGTCGTGTTGGGTGTAGCACACAGACAGGGGAAGTACCGGTGTCACGTGCTCGGAGCCAGCCAATCGCGGTGAAGTGCACCGTGACCTTGATACTTTTTCCTGCAAGTCTGCCTCCATCTTCGGGTAAGAGAAAAAGTCGCGACTCCGAAGAAGACGGACGTCCGCGGGGTTGCGGCCCAAAATCCTGTAGAAATGTGAGTAAGCGTGAAAATGTAACGTGCGCGAGAGGCACCCGTGGCCGGAACTCTCTATTTTTAATAATGTGTTAAATTGCTTTCGGATAAAATCTATTCTACTAAATTTTTCTTTCTCGCATACGTGGCCGTAGGGTGCGGGGCGGTTTTTAACCCCCCAAACAATTTAATTTAATGATTGTACCGATGTGGTTTCTCGGACTTTCTTAAATTCTAAGTCGTAACCAGCTTCAGTTTTTGTTAAGGAGACGTTTCCTCGTAAGAGCGGTTACTGAAAGCAAGCAGTTGTGTGGTGTAAGAAAATGTACATTCACGAAATGCGACGTTCAATAAAACTTAAATTCAGACCATTCTTTTCAAGTTTTTCCGTTTCAAGCCTTTCTAAGTCACCTGATTTGGAGAAGAGGTCATAATTTCGAGACTGAGCAACGGGAAATGGTCGTGTTACGTAGTAGCGGAGGGATTCCAGCTGCTGCTGACTATTTCTATGTCAACAACCCAAACTAAACTCTGCGGAACTTGTCTACCGACTCGCTTGTGACTTGTTCGCATTTTGCATTTTGCAACGACCTGGGAGATCTGTACTGCAACAGCTGTGGTATTAATTTGTTTTTATAAGTGAGTTATGATTTATTGCCCGATTGATGAATAAGCACAGCCACCCCCGATTTTGTCTGTGCCCACAAAAACGCTCTTAAAGTTAGCTATGTTGTAATATTCACATTCGTTATTCTGGACCCATGTTTCCGAGATACATATAACATCAACAGATTCTAGACAATTAAGGTTATGCCAATTTCATCAAGCTTATTTTTTTATGGATCTAGCATTCATATAGGCCTACAACACAGTAAGAATTTGTTTGTTTTGGGGTGTCTTGTTGTGTGTACAATAATCATTTAGTGTCTCATACCTCAGTTCAGTAACACGTCTGTCATATGTTTGTATGCTGAGCATTTTCTCATCTTCATGGTCGTCATCCATATCTCTCGTGATTTCTTCTTCCTCTGGAGTAATTTGATATCTTCAGTTGACTGCACCCTGATGATTTTGTTGCCTCATTTTCGCGCACAAATAGCTTGCAGTCTTTGGTCCAAACATTTGAACCCGATGGTTCTTAGGTCTGTTGCTTGCATGAACAGTGCCTTATTTGTTGTTAAGTGTTTGTTTACATACACTGGCCGCGATGGTTTGTTAATGCCGGTGTCCACTGAGTACAGAGGTTGTTTTCTTTCTTTTTTTTGCTTGCAGGATTTCTTGTTTTAGTTCTGTTTACGAATTTGACCAGTATTGGTGGTGGGAGTTCAGGTTTGTTAGAAACTAACCTATGACTTGCGTCAATGTTCCTGCTCTCTATTTGGACGTTTACATTTTTCCCATGTGATTTTATAATTTCATTTGTGTTTTCATTCTTCAAATAGGGGATTCCATGTACTTCAAGGTTATTTATACGTAAGTATTGTTTCATACTTTCATTTTCCGCCTTCAGTGACTTAATCTCATTGTTGAACGCTTCTCTGTTGTTTTTAAGTTCGGCAACCTTCTTCTGTAACATACTGTTTATTTCACTCATTTTAGCAAGTTCCTGTTTCACTTGGCGCAGTTCTTCCTTTATGTCGTTAGTGTTGTTTTCATAACATTTTTGTGCTTGTTGCTGTTCTTCTGCTATTTTGTCCAGCTTCCCGAGTTTTGATAGTACTTCTTTCAAAGTTTGGTCGATCTTGCTGCACTGTCCACAGTTGGTATAATTGGTATTCATAGGTTTGTTTGCATAGGCATTTTCACAGTTTTTGCAGTACCATTTTTCTGTTTTGTTTTTGCTTAGTATCTTAAACCTTTTTTAACTGACGTTTGCGCACACTATGTGACACCATTGATCACAAGTCCCGTCGCGCCCAACACATTCTTCCCCTGTTTCCACCTTCAAATTACACTCTTCACAATCCACTTCCATCTTTCCCGCTGCCATGTAAGTTTCACTGGTGTTTTTCCTGCCACCATGAAGGAGTGGAAATGTTGCATGACCTCAGTAATATCAGCCTCGTGCAGTAACTGAGCAAAGTCCCTTAGGTCCTGCATGGTTTCAGCCATTGTACCATCAGGATGTTGTTCTGGAGGTGTGTGGAGGGGCAGTTTTATGTGCTGTAGCCTCAGAGGCTGGGTTTGTTTGTGCTGGGACTGTAACTGATGTAGGAGCTCTGCTGGTTGCCTGTGCGTAGGAGGGTTGGTATGGAAGCTACTTGATGTTCAGTAGGACTGGGTACTGCATACAGCCAACATTTAAGTATTGTCTATAAAATGTACGGAAAGTACATACTGTTTTACGGAGGAGTAGAAAATTTGACTGATTTTAGGACGTACATTATTTACTTGTGTACATTTTCTGCCATTATTTGCAAATGAACAGCAGACAAAGTCTTGTACAAGTGTTCCAACAATACATGTGTTTCTTGCAGTATTGTTTTCCCTACTGAAATGTTTAGAAACACTTGTAAAATTTGATTTTACTGTGCATTCAGCATCTGGTCACAGTGAACACTATAGGAATTAGTAACATAACTCAATATATGTTCACATCGAGGTTTCTTATTGATTGGTGTATTTTATAGTTGAAACCCAATCTTGTAATTTTTTGATGGGTTGTAAAAGATGGCGATGTACGTGCTGTTGGGTATTTTTAAGAGGGCAAGTGGATTGCTTCCTGCCCACTTTTCTGTGCACTTGGAAAAGTTGTATTTTAACTTAGAAACAAATTTTTTTTTTCGTGTGGGAATTTATAAAGAATATGATTTACATTTACTGTATGACTTGCCGAATGTTAAAGTTGGAAAGGTGCAGTGCACACATGCTTAAGAAAACCTAACCTTCATGATAATAAAGAAAAGTGTTTTGAAGAAGAGTTATTCTCTTTTGTATTGTGATGTATATGCACAGTAACAATTTTCTTACATGATGAAAATGAACTGTTCATAATTACTTATTTTTCTGTGACTTATTGATCTTTAATGGAAGAAGACATGAAGCACTGAACTGTAACTAGTGATGTTACAGACCTACGTGAAAGTCGCAAAGTAAATTATGAATTTTCGTAAGTAGGCTTTAAATGCTTCGTAGCCAGAGCTCTATATTCACTTTCAGTAATCCGTAACTTAAAATGCATTCCAGTTTGGTATTGGGCTATTTTATGTCACATGAAATAAACTAAAGTAGTTGAGATTTATATCAAACTTTGTGAAATTATGTGTATTTGTAACCGTGCTTACATTTTGTATCTCAAAAGAATTATGGATTTTCAAAGTACTAGGCGAGTCGAAAATTTTTCTGAGTATAAAATGGTAAAAATAATTGTTTTTGTTTAGGTCTTGATAATTACTTTAAGAAATAAACTTTTAAAATATTACAATTTTTGTTTTTAACATTCGTATAGTATGCATAGAAAATTGGCTAAATCGTAGGACTGACATGGTTTTGCATAAAAATTATTGCTTGCAATTTATGTAAAAATGAGACATTCTGGAAAAGTTTTACTGATTGCCATTTTAAAAAGTTGGCAGGCATAGTACTATCTTGTGTGTCGCATGTGTCGCAGTGTGTGAATCTGCCGTGATCTGTTTTCGTCGATCGGCTGCTGCTTACCGGCATCCAACGATCCCCAAGTGTCTGGAGTAATACTTGGATTTGGTAAGGAGTGAGCTTTGACAGTTGCAGCGTTTAGGACTGGATTTTTGTTTGTGCAGGCGTCCAGCGTGTGTGGCCCGAAGTAGTGTGGGTAGGTAGAAAGCAGGTGTCGGAAATATTTTGGGTGGTCCAGAGCATTGTGCCTTGTTTGATAGCCGCTTTTTGTAGGAACAGGGGTGAATAACAGGCTTATTTAGCCGGTTAACTGATGTGAGGGATGGGAGTGAATGGTTTTTGTGGCAGTCACACAGATGAGGCATAGAGGGACAAGCCTTGTTCCGTGGTCAGTAGGATGGTTTCTGAGGCTCTGGAATTGGTTTGTCAAGTAAAATTTACAGTGTAGCTGTGATTTACTGATGGATGTGTTCTTTGTGAGTCTCTTCTGGCAGAACGAACACACATTGCTGCGGTGGTTGAGATTGTTTGCTGAGAAGTGAAATGCAGTAGCTGCTGGCTTTCAGGCTTTCAAAACCTACATTGCCTTGGCATATTTTTGATTGTCAAGTGCAATGATGTGTATCGTGAAGCTTTATAAGTTTTCTATTTTAACCTTCAATATTTAAGGGTTAGTGCAGCATTGAATTGATGATAAATAATTGTTGTCAGCGTGAAGTTCAGTTAACATTTTGAATTTCAAGTTAGTTAATTTTTTGGTACATTAATAGCTGAACATGGAGGCACATACTAATTTTTATTGTTTTTTTAAATTTATTTATAAATTACATTTACATACTTACAAACAAGCCAACATTAATCCTCCATACTGTACAAGTAAACTTGCATGATGTAGATTGATACATTACTGACGTTAGAAACATAATAGTAGCAGAGACTGTATAGTAATAGTACGGTACTTAAGTGTAAAAAAAGTTGAATCAGGAATTTCCAAAAGGTACCAAGTCCACTTTTTGAGAAAATTAAGATAATACGAGATTTTGACTCTTCCAAAGCATTCTCTTGGCTTTCAGCAACAATAGGAACCAAGTCCTATTACAAGAAATATGTCAAACGGACTAGTAAATAAATGTGAAACTTGCAAAATGTACCATGTCCGGGACTTGGTATCTTTCGTTAATGCCAAGGGTTATGGATATTACAAGGGCTTGTGATTTTCTACTTTAAATAGTTCTGTTACTACCAGTTCGTTTACATATCTGATTTGAAAGGAGTTGTTTTAAGTACATGAACAGTTTCATACCTTTTATCTTCAGCTCCCAGGACAGTTGATTGAGAACTGTTGCAATGCTTATAGAAATGGAACTGTAGCAATTAAAATGTCAAAACTAGAAGACATTTGCGGTATGTTGCAGTTCATGATGAAGCAGTCATGTTCTATGATAATGTACTACATTGGCGGCCTGCCGCAGACTAATAGACATGTTTATGAATGTGCCAACAGTGCATTAGTTTGTTTGTTACTTACATTATTGTTTTCGTACAATTTGTATCCATACTGTTGAGTAGTTTTTTCACTAGCATATACCAAAGTTCCAATAATCTACACAAAGGACATTATGCTTTCTCTGATAGTATAATACATAACATTGCTTTATGAGTGTAAAGTACCATGTGGTGGTGTGTTTGCAAAATATGTTTCCATGCATCATATTATTAGTTTTTCACTAGAATATACCAACATTGCTCTAATATCTACCCAAGAAGTTATGTTCTATGTGCCATTGTTAGAATGAATGTTACTTCATTTGCAAAAGGCACCAAGTCCACTAACTATATTAATTTATAAAAAATAAAAAATGAAAGTGTATCTACGTGAATTATATTTCATATTGTTCCACACACACTGTACATTCAAGTTATCCACTATTGATAACCTGTTTTATTCAGATCCGCAATGATAAGTTTTTTGTTGTTTCCAAACAATCTGCTCACTTGGACTGGGTACTTTTTGCAAATTCCTGGTTCAATTACAAGTTATATAGTAGGTCTAGTCATATTGATAATATTGTGGCGAAGTCCTCAATGGCTACAATGATCCATTTTTAAAATATTTTTTCCAAATAATTTTGTAACAATTGTTTTAAGATTTTAAAATTATTTTTATTTATTTATTTATTTTATTTACATTTGCTACATATACAGAAGTTAAATTACTAATGCTTTTAATCCTCTTGAGTATTGTTCTTTCTGGGGATCTATTACAATTTTATTCTAGTATTGTGGGCAGGTTATACATGTTGAGTGTTGGACAATAGCTTACTATTGAATTGTATGTCAATTACAAATGGAAACAGGACAGTGTTCTCATTTTTGGAAATTAAATCAGTGCAACTGTGTTTTGGGTCAGGCACAGGACTCATTGGGAATTCCCTTAATCAAAACGTACCTATATGTGGCCTCCTCTGCTTCTTGGGGTATCGCCTCAGCAATGGTGGAACCTGAAGATGAAGTCTTGGATGTTGAGGGCAGTGATATCATAGAGCTGGTACTTGCAAAATCCGTGGTGTGGCAACACGATCAGGTTCATAATATGTGCCCTTTTTCGCGGTAGGTGGGGAAATAGGAGATGCTGCTCTTTTCCTGGATGAGACTTGTTGTAGTGAGGTCAGCATATCATCGAATTCTTTACCCTTCAAATTGCATAAGTATATACAGCAAATGTCATTCCAATGAATGCTTCTAACACCAAAATTTGATATTGTCGTCTGCGGGTATAGGCTATGGAGGTATATGAGATCATGATACTTGTCTGCCATTGTTATATTTGGAATAGTCAAGGGCTCTGTTATTACACTCCGGTGCCGTTCCATACTCACCCCATCCCACCCCTCACCAGTGCCAAAGGACCCTGATGTTGAGTGCTGACCACAAGCTCTCACTCATATCCCCCTGGCTATAAGAGTGTCCTACCATGCCAACAAATTGTGTTCCGCTTCAAATCATGCCCATTTTACCAGTTTGTTTTCACTCCGGCCTTCCTAAAAAAAGCGAAACTTATAAACCCTCACTCACAGCCATGCCGCCACCAGTGAAAACCAGCGCAACTACACTGTCAAACAAAATTTCATTTTCCATGACAGAACTAATGTACAAACAGTACACACATCTGGTGGAATGTCATTGCACATTCCTACTCTCCAACATAAAAAAAATGTAGAAAAAGTATTAAAATTTTTTTCTAGATGTATTGCATACGATAAAAAACCACACTGAAGATGTCCTAGATGCACATCACAATTGTAATACCTAGATAAAATATCAGAAATAAAATTTATGAAAATCTAATTTTACATTTGCACATTACATGATATTTGTATTGCATAAGTTGCAAAAATTGCGATGACATCTGAAAAACCTTTTCGTAAAGAAATAAATCATTAGAAGGTACACTATTATTGCTAGGCTTACATGTGTTTTTGTACGGAAAGCTATAAGTGGGCATGTACACCATAAAAAATTCTGTAACAAGTAATGCCAATTGCATAAAATTCAGATAGGCTGATACAAACAGAACTGAAAACGTCCCTAAGATGTACATTACTACAATCACATGTACTGAATAAACTATCCAAGTCAATTTTTTTACAAAAAAAATTTGACATTCACATATCACATGCTAGTCATAAATACACAAGCAGCAGAAAAACTTGTGTTATCTGAAAACCATTTTGGAAACGGATACATTTTACAATTCACCAAATGCTTTGTGGGCAGTTTCTCTCTTCCTTCTTTCAAATTTGTGAGAAAAAAATAAAAATATAGAGTTGACTATAGAATGCCAAAACAAAGTTGCTCCTATGAAACAATATCAGCTGAAAAGAATAATCAGAAAAATAATATTAGTTACAATTATGTATTGCTCACATTCAAATAGATTCACATGCAAATAAAATTTAAAAAAATTGGGCCTATTATTTGTTACTATAATTACTGTCAACAATTATGCTGTTTACAGTTACATATCACATAGGAACCAAAACATATACAAACTGAGATCTCAGCTACTTGGTACAATCACTGTATTATACAACTACGTCAAAACTTCTTCAGTGTACGGTACTTTTCAAAACAACGGACTATGCAAAGTCCAACGTCACAGTCCTTTCAGTAATATCGCGAATCTTTCTTCTTCCTCGGACCTAACTGTGTGTGTTTGCACACATGGCATACCCTCTGTGGATTTTTTTACCACCTTCTGTCATGGGAAGCAACTGTGGAAAATGCCCTTGCAATTAGTCTGGATGGTATCTCCCCAGAAGATGGACGACCAGCCCTTGATGGAGTATGCTTTTGCCCGTATTTCTCTAGCAGTTCTCTGGTGAGCTGCAGCTGGAAATCAGCGAGAGAAATGTTTTTCCCTGTGGTGACTTTGTGCATAGCAGGAGCATTTGTGATGGTTAATCCACAAGATGGAAATATATTTTCTTATACTATTTTATGGTTTTCCTTTTTCAGTCAACTGAACTCAACAACATGTTTATCTTGTCAATGGACCCCATGTGTGCATTATAGTCTTTGACATAAACTGGTTTTACAATCTCTTCATTTGTGTCCCTGTTTATTTTCCCGCATGGTGCAACACTATTTTCATGAAAAGTTGAGAACATCAGCACCTCCCGCCTGTCAACCCATTTTGTCACCATCATTGTTGGTGTATACTTACTCTACATTTCTCTCTTCTTCAATTTTTCTTCGAATCTTAGCATTCTCTTTCTATTTGCATGCACAGTGCCACAAACATTTGTTCAATTATTATGCAGGTAATCTGCAAGTGTTGGACTACTGTACCAATTATCTACAAAGAGATTATTGCCTTCGTGTAAGTAAGGCTGCATAAGTGTCGCAACCACAGCATAAGATAACACAAGGTTTGGGCCAACATTCAGAAGGATTGTTGTGGAACTTGTGTAGATAATGAAGTCGAGAATATAATCTGTCTCACATTCTACCAAAACGAATAATTTGATACCAAACCTATGTCTTTTCGTTTTGATATACTGTTTGAAAGACAATTTCCCCTTGAAAGAAAACATTGTCTCATCTATGCACAAATTTTGAAATGGTGTAAAATTTATTTTGAAATTTTTTTTCAACTCTGCAATTGTCATTTCAAGTTTATAGAGTCAATTACCCTTTTCTTGCTCTTCGCTGTTACAGAAATGAAGCAGCTGTAACAAAAGCAAATACCTATCCCGCGACATTACAGTCTTGAAAATGGGCGTGTGGAGAAGTGGATCTACAAACCAGCATTCGTTCAATGTCAATTTTTTATTGCGTGAAATCAGCATCTTAAGGGCGCGGCTACCGCAATTTTTATCATCATCATTTTATTTTTTATTTGTACTACATATTTTTTTCCTTTTTTAGACACAAAATATGACTGAATTTGGCTTCCACGACATATTACGTGTCCTTTTAAATTGTTTACGCTCGCATACATAGAGAGCTTTGTTGCCTTCTTCGGCACACTTCTGTGATGACATACCCTGCAAACAAGATGATAATTGTTACATGTACGTTTGTTGTTGCAGTTCCCGATGACTAAAAAAGAATGGGTCGAGATTGCAAAAGGATTTGAAGATAGGTGGCATCTGTAAACTGTGGTAGGGCACTGGATGGTAAACATATTCGTATTGTACCTCCCTCACATACCGGAGCTCTGTGCTACAATTACAATAACTTTTGCAGTGTTATTTTAATGGCACTCGTCAATGCAAATTATGAGTTCAATTTTGTTGACGTAGGGGAAAATGGCAGAATTTCCGAGGGAGGTGCAATTGAGCACTTGGGAGTTTTGCTGTAGGTTACGGAATGGCAGTTAACTTTGCCGGACAATGACGAGACAGTATACCATTTAAATTTTGTTTTCCTAGGTGATCTGGCATTTGCATTAGGTTAACACTTCGTAAGGTCTTACACTAAACGAGAGTTAGATAATGACAAATGAATGTTTAACTACAGACTCTCGCGTGGCAGAAATGTTGTGGAAAATACCTTTAGCATCATTTCATTTACATTCAAATGTTTACAAGCACCAATCAACATGACACATAAAAAATATGTCATGTTATTTTGGCTATCTGTGCGTTGCATATTTTCTTACGAAGACACTTCAATGCTTACATTTCACCTACAATACTTGATCGAGAAGATACGGAATCATGTTCGCTACACAGAGGCGACTGGCGACAAGCAGGTTTCGAGTTACCTAACTTGCGACCCTTGTTTACAAGGAATCCCACCAACAATGCAAACGTGAATCGCGACCAGTATAAAACATCTTTTGTATCAGACGGGAGTGGGAAGACGACAAGCCACGAGCAGGATGAGCGTAAAACTATGCCTTCGGCTATGAGTTGATATCAGTGTGGAAATGGTTTCATTTCAGCTATGTACTTCGTATACAGTAGTTAACGTTTATAATGTCTGATTTTATTGCCAATGAAAATGTGTTGCAACGTTATGCTACTATCCACAAACATATGTGGTTTACAGAACACACACATAGCCACAAGCTATTCTGCTGCACTAATGCAAGAGTGAATATGTTTGCATAAACCATTCTAATATATGTTACTTCTTTTTACGAATGTTTCATTGATGTCTATTATACACTAATTAAATCGTTACTGTAATGTACACGTATATACATATAAAACACTGCCTTGACCATTAAAACATCCAAAATGTGTGTTTTAAACTGTTAATGTGGTGATCCGGTACTTGGTCCATTCCTTGACACCTCACTGCGTTCAAAAACACTGTCGTTATTACCACACTCTTCAGCTTCGTTGTCAGCGCCCACATCACCCTCGTTGTAGCTCTATTGTATTTGCGTATTTCACATACTGTTTGTAGGTATTTCTTGATCCTTTGGGAATAGTAAGAGATCGCAATACCATAAGGCCGGAACATACACATCGTCTGTAGAATTACTACTGCGTTTACTTGACATAACTTTCTTCAGTTCTTTTCTGAAGGACCCACGTAGACTGTATTTTTTTTCTTCACGAAGTCTCGGTTTGCATCTGGAAACACTTGTTAGCAAAATTTTATGAACTTGTTATACACCTCATCCCTCAAATTTTGATTATTATATTCCTTAATCCTTACAAGCCATAGACATGGATTTTCTCGAGGATTTTCTTCATACAATTGTATGAATTCTGTTACGAATTCCTTCGTCCAGCAACGTGAATCCGCCATCGTCTTTTCCATCGGGTATAAATGTATGTCTAAATGTGGCCATGTTCAGAGTTGTACTGATCTGCATGCGCGACTGACTGAACGGTTGCTTGCATGCATGTCATTCCTTCACACGTACGCACTTGTGCGCGCTCCTAAGCGGCTCGCCCCACATCGCGTGTTCAGAAATGTGCGTGTAAAGGCAGCGTATGTTACTATGTGGACATCATTGTCTGCTGTCAAGGCCAGGATGTCTGGAGTCATATGGCTTGCGTGAGAATCCATAAATAATATTACTGGTCTGTGAGGAGGAATGCACTCTAATTATTAAACCATTCCAGAAACAAGTTCACTTTTCCGGGAGAGGCGGATTAGTGTAAACATGGGTGATTTTACCAATTGGTCGTTCATTCGTACCCCTTTGAAAATTACCATTGGCGGAATACTGATGCTCGAGGTACTAATACAAGAGAGGCCAGTCTTAGTGACTCCTCTTTTCCCCGAAGCTCTGCTTGTAAATGCATTTTTTGCCCACCTTACTGACTACTTTCCCAGACCTCAGGACATAAGGAAGCCCTGTTTCGTCACAGTTCTAGAGTCGTGCTGGCTTTTGTGCTAAGTTTAGTTCGTCCATTAACTATTTAGTTTCATTCATAGAAATCTTATTAAGACACTTTCGATTTGCCATCGCAGATCGCTCAAGAGATAAATTTTCTGGCATTCCGAGTGTTAGACCGTACCTCTGCTTCAAGTTATCCCATCAAAAACAGCCAGCCATCTGCTTATCTAATGGGAAAGGATGTTTGAGACATGCAGCTTCCGGAACCTTGCACCTTATGCGTCAGACCTGGTTGACAGTTAACCCCAAGCCTAACGACTGCATTGATGTCGCATACTTTACTACCTTAATTTCAAGTTCAGGTGGCATAATGAAAGGCTTGCCGATTTTTGCTAGGGTTACACTATCTGGATCAGCTGAAAATGAGATACAGTAATTTTTAAGGGTACTCTTAGGGTTACGAAACTGTATACTACCCTTGTACACAGTCTATCCTTCATCAGTCGAAATGCTTCTTTCAGGGTTTCTGACGTGTCAGCGCGAAGTCTGAAGAAAATTTCCGAACATAAGAAAAACCATCATATTGTTAAGCTTGCACACGTTAAACGAGTGATGCAGCTAATAAAAATAAAAAAATATATTAATATTATATATTATCTGTAACTGGAGTTTAAATAAAATTTGTAGGTTGAAAAGTTTGTTCATGAGAAATAAATATGTTCACTTCTGTTTCCTCCACCTGTAACTATATCGTCCGCAATGCTCCGCGGGGCGGACATCGTCCTAGAACTTCGTACAATAGCCCAGAGATCGAACGAGTGGGCTTGCAAGCTTCATAAATGCTTCTTCTATTTGATCGTAAAATCTTGAACCCATTGGAGTTCAAGCCACACAGTGACTGAGAGGATTCCATATATCACGGTGGTAATAGATATCACGGAGTAATCTAATTTTACACTCAGTTGCATATTATTTACGGTGTTACAGCTTTTGTTATAATCACCATTTAAATATTTTTTCTTTGATTTTGTTTCACGTTTTCTATAATATATTTTTCCTACTCGTTAACTCAAGATACTTTTGAATAGCTGCAAATGAAAGCTTTTATAAAAATGTAAACCTGTTTTTTATGGCTCGAGCCAGATATTAAAACAATAAAATCATTATGCATTTTGTTACAGAAGAATTTTCTATAAAGGAATGTTATGCTCTCTTTAATTTTATTGACTTGCATGTGGTTACATAGTATCTAGAAATCTTTTTGACATGTTTTGATTAATAGTATAAAGTAGGGCATTGAGGCCATTGAAGTATGTAAGGAAGTTTAAAGATTTTAATGTCAACATAGTGATTGTTAGCAAATGATCAATTAGTGTGGCTGAGGTATCTGTTATTCTTGTTGGTAAACTAGTATTACGTTGTTGACACTCTAAACTACTTAACAGCAGAGAGTAATTATTTCCTACTTTGGTTTCATAGCATGTGTTAATATTAAAGTATCCTATTGTAAATGTAGGTTTCTCTACATGTTCAGTGATTAGTAATTCGAAATCATCCAGCAACTAAATTGACATTGCATACTTCTGGATTATAAAAAATTATAATATTAATATCTTTGGTGTTTTTTTAATTAACTGGTATTGTTAAGTGTTTTTTTTTCACATTTATTAAGTACTGTAGAAGACAAAGATTTGTGTACATACATAACCTGCTCATTAGGGTGGGCTGAAAAAACCTGATTTCGGATTTTCAAATTCGAAACGTGACAAAAAGATGTACTTTATTCTGAAGTTGGGAAAAATAATAAACAAAATTATAATTGTCTTCAGTCTGCGCATTAAGGTTAATTGTATATATTAATAATTTGGTCTCGTATGCCTACAATTTGTGTTAACAGGTGTTTGGAAGGCTTAATGACTGCAAAATTTCTTCCTTTTTGCGTATTAGATTGACAGCGATTGCCCTGGGAATTCGTTTTTTTGTGCGTTGAAATTCTGTGTGCCAGGTATATATTTAGCTGAGTGACATAACACCTGTAGATTTCCATGTGATGGCATGGTAGATTACCACCACAGCCAACCGGTGCTTGTAAGAGGTGACTAATCGAAATGCATGCGGGACCTGAAATTTTTTGGACCTTCAACTCATGTTTTTTCCTTCACCTTTTAATTTCCCGTCACCATTTTTTTCTCGCCAGGTCCCATTGTACCTTCCTTCTATACCATTATCTAAGGCCAGGGTGGTGTTCGTCTTCCTTATGAGGGTCTGTCCTTGCTTGTGAATGCTACCTCCAAATTGTGTGACCATACCGGATGCCTCTGTTAGCGACGGTTTAACGAGCCTTTCTCTCTGGCCCAGCAGACAAATCTAGGTGCGTATCCATGTACATATACACCAACGTAAACCACCTGGTGCCGCCCTAGCGGGAGCGGCCATGGCTGTTCTGCCCGTGCACATAAACCTGCTGGAACGACGTGTTACTGCTGCTACACCTGCCAGAGATACTGCCATTCGTCGGTTAATTATTTCACGGAATGTACCGACCCAGTGCATCCGTGCAAAGTGCAGTACTTTTGACATGCTTAAATTGCCACGGTAAACATCCAGTGTGTTCAGAGGAATGGCCTGTGCAATTTACAATGTTTCTATAGGCGAGGCACATAAGCGGCTGAGAGCTCTGCAAGTGTCTCAGCCTTTCGTGTCCTACAGTACAGGTGTCAGTGACAGATATGTTGTTGGTGCATTATGCTCCTGATGGCAATGATGGCTCAGACTTCTATGAACACGTTTTAAGTAGGCATAAGGAGAAAATATAGATGTAAACACCACTTTATCATATAGCCTACTTCTATGTCTCTCCTCAAATAGAATTGCCGAGGTTACTTCAGCTGCCTTGAACTAAGGCAACTGATTGCATCACTGACCCCATCTGTTATCTGCCTTTAAGAAATACATTTTCAGCCAACAATGTCTGCTTACGATGTTACACATTTTACCTAACAGATTACACAGTTGTTGATCGCGAGTGCGATGGTGTGTGTTACTGTCAGCGATGCAATATGTCATGTAGTTGTTGCTCTTTTAACAGTCAGGGCGTACTTCGGCACATTTTAAACTATTTGTTGCGTTTACATACATCCGACAGAAAGTTTTCGTCTTGCTGACACGGAGGATCTCATATCTCAGCTTCCACCTTCTTTCCTTTTTGTGGGTGTTCTAAATGCTCACAACGAGCTGTGAGGATCTTGTAAGGATGGCAGAGGTAGTGTATTTGAGTCTCTGCTCACTAATACTAATATGGACGTCTCATACTGGCACCACTTCGTGTATCAATTTGTCATTTTGCAATCCAGGTTTTGTCACCCACTTTGATTGGCATGTCTACCCTGATCTCTGCGATCGTGATCGTTATATTTTGGTTTTAATCTATGTTTCGAATGATGCCCCGCCCTTTCCTACACATGGAATAGTTAAAAAGGCAGACTGGGAATGCTATAGACAGTCGCTTCACTTTACTGCATACAAACCTCGTAATGTGGATGTGGCTGGCTCGTCTTTTGTTGCAGTAGTGGTGTCAGCAGCTGAGATTGCCATCCCGAAGTCATCCTCTCGACAGCGTCGTCGTATGCCCTTGTGGAATGATGAGTGCAAGGATGCAATCTGTTTCCGGGAAAGTGCGCATCTTAGGTTTACATTGCATCCCACTCAGGCGAACTTGGAGCTGTTTCGCATCACCAGGGCACAGCCTAGGCTGATAGTATGGGAAAGTAAGCGTAAGTCATGGAGGACATTGTCGTCTCTTACATTACATGCAACAAGTAAATATATTTGGAATAATGTGAGAAAGACAAGGGGCGAAAATTTTTAACCAGTTAAACGTGCTGGCATCCGCTCAAGCGACTGATGCATTCCGCGCAAACCCAGTCATTTGCATGCTTGTGAAGGCTTGTGAACCATTACTGCAATGCAGGCGTGAGCAACTTTTTTGCATTAGTTGTTAAGAATGCTGTCGGACCCATTGTACCATATTATGTGATGACTTTCGCCACCTCCTTACATATGTCTGCACGATGCCAGACCTTCTGCCACCTAACAGTGGGGCCGATTTGCACACACCCAGGTTCAACATAACCTGTCCGAGGACGTGCTGCATGATTCATGCCCTGAAGAACAGTTGGACGACACACTAGGTTTTGGTGCGTATTGGCCTGGCAGAATTGGTGAAGCCTGCGACTCCAGCATATGTCTTTAAAAGCTTCTTCTGGGATCTTGTGTCGTTTGTTTTCTTGATTTTATCTGTTTGTACACCGACAGTTCCAAGTCCGATGCCTCTACAGGGTACGCATTCATTCTTGGCTCAGGTATCTATTTGGAATTCCTCCGTCATGTGGTATTTTTACTGCAGAGGTGTATGCAATTTTTAAAACTCTGTGTTTTATAAGTAGGGGATTCTTCCGCAAGTACATGATGTGCTCCGATTTGTTGAGCGCATTACAAGCTTCGAGATCAGGCTCCTCTGCTAACTGCCTTGTTTTTGAGATCAGGGGAAAGCTGAGGGTGGCTGAACAGGCTGGCGCACAGGGGCCTATTCCACGAAGGTACAAGTGTACAAGCTACAATTGTACAAGTACAAGTCGTGTTTAATACAAGTTACAAGTTACAGGCGTCCCACAGAGAAATGTTACAATTGTAGGAAATAAAGTACAAGTGTACAAGTTGGTAGTATTTGAGCTTGTTATTGTTTATGTTTGATAAACCTGAACATAGTGGGAATTTT
>PNEQ01111746.1:7710-31942 GCA_003012365.1 Medauroidea extradentata
CATTGTAGGACTCGCGTTTTCAGTTTAATTGAAGTGAACCAGTGCTTAACATAAACTTAAAATTCCAGACAAGAGAATAACAAGCTGTTATTCCAGAAATAAAACATCTTTACAGCAAAAATCAGCAGATGAAATATCTGCTATAAAAAGAAAACTTTACACTAGAAAGTTAAACTGCAATTTTAATGAATATATTTATCTATTACTTTCAAAAATGATTTTAGGCTGAAATATCATATCTAACGAGATATTGTACGAAGTCATCTCGCCCAATTTTTTGTAGTTTCTGATATTTACAGTAATGTAGAAAACTCCAAAAAAGTGGTCAACACTTAATTAAAAAAATTCAAAAAAATATTTTTTCATGGTCAGTCAACTTGAAATTGTTCTCTGATTCTTGTGCCACGCAACAATAATAGAAAATTTAAAAAAAATCCGTCTCTCCATTATCCTTAAAGAAGTTGCTTTAGATAAATATTGTAAATCCTTAAGTTTATTAGTTTTGTAAGTACGTCCTCAGTACGACACAGTTGTAGTGTTAATTTACAATACAGTATGTATCTTGCAGATTATCCATAGCTCTGAATTATCAGCAGAATTACTTTTTTATTAGCTCATATAATGTGTAGTGAACTGTATCTGTAAATGTGTTCGGGACTTTTAATATTGCTCGTCATTCCAAAATTTTGAAACATAATCTTATATGGCACCATTCCCTTAAATTCAACTTTAGTTTCCTGTCCTGTCTTCTCCGAATATTTAAGGCACGTCCAAACTGGGTCCTTTAATATCTGGCATAAATTGTTGGTTGAATGAGACTGGAACAAATGAAAGTGTGTTGAATTAATTGGTCAGGGGTGTGGCCTGTTGAACTATTATGGTATGGTGCAAGAAATACAATTGAAATGTAATATATATGTATGTGCTATTGGGAACATTTCAGTCAATAGTACGTTTAGGAAGTTAGGGACAGTTAACAAGTGATGTCGGGGTATACCACTGTGAAGTATGATATTTGTGTGTCACTGGGTAAGGAAGTGGTATGTTGAATTTTCAGATTATCAATATCTTCTTATATTTTACAGGAAGCGATGTAATGTGTGTATATTTGTAAATTTTAATTTTGAATTATATAAAGGGATTAATTTTCATACACGTATATCATTTGACATTTTGCCAAAGTAGTATTTTCTATTGAAATATGATACTGTTTCAACATCTGCCTGTTTTAGAGACATGGTGAAGTACGAGGTGAAAATTCCAATTTAAATGGGTGAATCACTAACAGTTTTTTTTCTTTTTAACTGTGAAATAAGAAAAAAAATCTTGCTATTACTGTTTAGTTTAATCTCTTTAATACAAACCTGAATGGACCTAAGATTTGGCAATACTCAATGATGAGGTTTGTTATTAACAGATGTTACACAAAAACCCATAAACTTCGGTAAATATAATTTTTGTGTTTAGCCTGAAACTAGAATTTCCTTATCACCACTGCGACTTCTGTAAACCACTGAATTTAATGTTACATTGTTCTGTACATAAGGGAACTTTTTATTGAACATTAAAGTTAATATTTAATTTCTCATATCATACAAAAGGAAAAGAGTACTATTTTGTATTAATGTGATCTTTGTATTAACACGGTTTTTAGTAATGAGATTCCGCATGTTTTTTTTTAGTGTTTACAGCAGAGCCTGAGGTGCTGTTTGATAATGACATTACAAACATTTTATTAAAACTTACAGAACGTCAATCAACTGTGTACCTGGTTGAGTCTGGCAGAGCATAACTGGGTCATTTAGTGTTCATTGGCACATGCAACTCTCAAAGGTACCTAATTAATGACAGGTCAAATGCTTGCCAAGGCTAACTGTCCTACCTTAGGCCTCTCTTTGCTTTCCAGTAGGCGGAGGAGCAGTCTTATTGGTGGAGTAGTAAAATAATTCATCTTGCCAACACAATTCGTCTTGTAGTCTGATGTTTACCAGTAAGAGTAGTATCAGCAAGAAGTGGCTGTCAATTCTGTAGTCAAGCAAGCTAATCATTCTAATTTCAGTACTTGACACTAAATTCAGAGGGAACTTGTCAATAATCTGTGAGACTTGTGAACTGTATACAGAGAGACTTGTGTGACAAGTGAACATTCAGTGATTTGTATGTATCACATATTGTATAAAAATATTCAATACAAGTAGTCTAATTTATCTTTGTGTTTCTTTCCTCTAAGTGTTTCATCCCGAGGTTAAGCTCAGTAAGTCACTTGAGGAAGGTTACAATACCATGTGATGCACTCAGCCACATTTATTTTCACTGTGTATAATTTTTTTAAATTTTATTAAAGTAAATGTACTGTCGCCATCTGGGTGAAGGGGAGTGTAGTGCGGGTTATAAAGAGCTCCGAGTTGAGGACAACAGATCTTGGTAATAGGCGCCACCTGGCATGCCCCGGCCAAGGTGGGACTCTTATTCATCGGGTCGTGTACGGTTCGGCTGGCTCACTCCTTCTTCTCCGGCACGAATCGAAATGCTCACTACCATACACTGCCAAAATACAGGACGGGAAACTGGGTGGACTGGATAACTGGGTTAAGAGCTCTTATGAGTGGCTTCCCACTGCCTATAACCTGGGGCCGTAACTTGGCGGGAAATAACTGTATACTGGAACTGGGAGGGTTTGTTGTGTCTGTACGCACACATTTATTCCAAAACACATTAATTTCCCACGTGGTCACAATCTAGCACATTCAATTACACCAAGACAATAACAAACAAGCAAAGTACAACCAAAAGCGAGAATCCTCATCGTCCGACCATGTCGCTCGAAGGGCAAAAGACTGCCTCACTCCTCAGCTAACTCTCTTCGGGACGAGTTTTAACTAGCCAGTCCCGGAAAAGTGGTGCAGGATAACTCAAACATTTTCAGGGTTGTTGTTGATGGTTGTTGGCTTGACCATGATAGTGTTGTTGTCACAGTTTGTATGGTAATATAGGTTAGGTTGCCGAAGTATCACGGACACTAATCAATTACATTTAATATATCACTGTGGAATAACACTGTGGATTGTGCCGGCAACAAGCAAAGCAAGCAAGTACTGGTTTTTACGAGTGTTCACAATAAGTGTGCACGCTGTTCATTCCCCGACTAGGCGTGGCGAGTGACGGAACACATGGATGACAGCGCCGACAGGCATCCCTGGGGTAGCTTCTGGGGTTGAGGTCCGGGCCTACCATGTACCTGGCCCCTGGCTTGGTACGACGACAGTATCTACTATAATGCATATTTTTTAATAGTTGTGCTACCACA
Organism: Medauroidea extradentata; assembly: GCA_003012365.1. NCBI lineage: Eukaryota > Metazoa > Arthropoda > Insecta > Phasmatodea > Phasmatidae > Medauroidea > Medauroidea extradentata. Next base: position 11,018 of record PNEQ01111746.1, read on the forward strand.
TTTGGTGGGTGCAAATATTACTTAGTCGCCTTGACGACTGCATGCTTGCTGATGTGATGTAATGAGAGCATTGTGGCCCAAGTAAAAATTGTGTGATACAAGGGGTTATGTGCCATGGGGCAGTGCAAGTGGCCCAACATCAAGATATTTCTCCCTTTTGCTCCTTGTGTACCACAACAATGTCACCAGGTGAACCCAATACCATAAACATAAGTTCGTGTGTGCCAATATCAAGAAATAAGTTAAAATATAGTATGAACTTGAGATTTTGTTTGTAGCCCTCTGCAAGCTCATACTTGCAACTTGGAAAATAAATAAATATAACAAAAGTTTAAGAATGCTGAAAATTGTAAAATTGAAAAAAAAATTAATATTGTTACTTTAAAGGTGTAATAATGGATCAAGGCTGTGGGGCCATAACCTAGGAGTGTGTTCAGAACAAATTTGAACTAATATCAATTTTACTACAGCAGAAAGGGTTTTTTAATGTTTGTTAAGGAAATATATGTATCATTCCGCAAAATGTTGAGTTAGCCTGGTATTTTAAGATATTTGTTTATATCTGTATTTTGATAGAACAGTATTTTCTTTTAAGCTCTGAATCTCACGTTTCTCACCATCAATAATGCTAATACATAAAATACAGTGTGAAAGTGTAAAATATAGTGTAGTGGTTGGCAAGTAGATCTGCCAGATGGCACTGCTGGATGATGTGACCACAAGATTGCGAGCTGGTTGTCTTCCGCTTCAATATTCGCTACGAACTAGGTGTGTGCGGAGAAAGTGGCCGCTAGGTGACCGAATGATGATTCATGTTAAGGTCGCTGTGATTTTTTTTCTGCAGAACTGTGATTGGACTCACTAGTCTATTCGTCAATTACAAGCCTAGTGGCAGCTTCGAGCAGTGCTATGCTGGTTGAGGGACTTAAAAAAAGGATAATTGCAATATAATAGTGTTGTAAACTGCGTGGGCCCGCCGACCGATATTATGACATGGTCTAGATTAAGGATGTTTCTTTTTAAAGTCAAATTTGAAGTAAACAATGTTGCCAAGAAATTTTTTTTATTATTTTTAAATAATCTCATTGGACCCGAACGAACATATTTGGGCATTCGAAGTTGAGCTAGCCGGAGCAACGAGTACCAGTGGTTTAGTAGGGGTAGTGTACCCAGTACAACCAGATGCAGAGAGGAAGATAGAAGGCAGGCAGGCTATTAACCGCAGGAAGACATGAGTAGAGTTACACTTCCTGCAGTACCTGTTCAGGGTGACGCCCCTACCTTACCAGAGCTTTGTGCCTTGTATGCTGCTAAGCAAACATCGCCACCTATATCAGATATATATGTAAAATCGTACTGTCACACTCCAACCATTAATTAGCCTGTTGAAGACACCACCACGCTCTAAGGCACAGCCAGTGTAGAAGCTGCTGTGTGAGTGGCATCATCCAGCCAGGATTTCCACAAACAAGCGACGCCTACTTGAAACCCTCTTCTAGGTGAGTGGTAACAACCTACACTTATAAAGTGAAGTAGTCTGTCCCTCAAAAACATCACCGATCATACCTGGCCCAAAGTTCGACCACCATTTGAGTTGAGGATAGGTCGTTGGCTTCTATACCTAACTTGTGCCCCTCCGTCCTTTCACTCCTTGACACGTGCTATCAATCAGAACTTGGTAGGTCAACTCTTAAACAGTTAACAAAAAAAACAAGAGGTGACAGGATTTTTTCTCATAGTGCCCAACATGGGACCACCAAAGAGTTGGACTACACCAAAGCAGACCATCTACCTAGTTAGAAGTCATCTTTAAACTACTTAGTGGTGTCCATAGACCGCCGGAACCATGAGTCCGAACAAATCCGAAGGAGAGATGGAACGACTTGTGCGCACACGTGGCATGTGCCCGACAGGGCCAAAACACCATTGTGTGCGCCTACTGCGGCCGCGACATTCATCATTTATGCCAAACACTAGACAGACACCCCACACAATTTGTAAGGTCTAGAGTACAGATGCCAATAGTGTATTCAGCGCTAGCAGCGCTGTGCACACCCTCAGTACACCGGACATGGAGAGTACCGCCTCAACAGTGCCACTTCTGTCCACTAATTAACCGTTACAGATGCCAGGGATGGGCGGATGTACCCAGAGAATTTACTGCACTCACTTTCAAGTGCTTGCATTGCTGTAACCAGACACAAGAGTTCCAAAAACGAGTACCGAGCCTAGTAACAACGCACATTACTGAGAATGGAAGAGTGCATCCAGACTGGATGATTCTTCCCAAATATTCCCGGAAACCACACGAAAACTCAGTAAATTTTCTAGAAGAATGCTCAGCCAACCAGGTACCACAGACACACTGGGTTCAGCGAGTCAAATGACAGTTGAAAGGTCCAGCCCATGCTTGGGTTGAGAAGTATGGGGAGTACATCATCACACGTGAGAAGTTGAAAGAATGTTTAATCAAACAAATCGCAGGGCTTGAGATAATTGAGAGTCTCACCAGTGACTTATAGAGCTCCACTCATTTCCCACACAAAGATTCGGAGGTGATCAAAAAGTGCAAGACACAAATGTTCGACCCCAAAGGAAGAGAAGATCGCTGCCACACTAGGGTTGATGAAGTTATTGCTGCGTGTTGGCCGGGCAGCTGGCACATTACATCATGCTGGGTTGACAGCACTGTGAGTCAACCAGTGATGTCATGGGTTTTCGCAACTATGTCGCATCTCCCGAGAGACGTCATTGTGATTTCCCGATGACGCCAGTGCGAATACGTGACTATCAACAGTGACGAGTGAGGTGGTGTCTGTTTTTAGACCTCCAATCATCATATTGCATCACTGTTTGATGTCACTAAAGTGGTAGTATAAAAGCCTCGGTACTGTGCAACATAAGTCAATCTTGTGTCAGTCAGGAAGTGACAGTCGTGGAGAGTCAGGAAGTCTTAGTCTTGCAGTGAGTTTCGAAGAGTCTTGTGGAGTCTTAGTAGTGAGTCGTGAAGATGAAGTGAGACCGAGAATGGTGTGAGGCAGTGCCCTTAGGGTCGGTGTTGCCACCGGGTGGCGATGGACGTCGTGTGAAGTGACGGGCCGAGAGGAGACACTGGTGGCGGCGCAGAGATGAGGACCCAGCGCCTTGAGGGCGGTATCACGACAGCATCGAGGTTGATGTAACATCGGTAGAACTGACAAGGTGTGGCATCACGAGGATGGCAACCCAGCGGCAATGGTCGGTGTCGAGGCTGAGTAGCATCAGCGCCCTGCAGAAGGGACAGACAACACTAAGGTGTTGTGTGTCGGCGCGACTCAGCTGACGAGAGGTGTGGCGTCTCGAGGATGGCAAAACAGCAGCGGTGGTTGGTGTCGATGCTGGGTGACGCCCGGGGGCTGCAGGAAGGACGAACAACACTTGTGGTGTTGTGTTCGAGTGCTACAGAGGTGGCGAGCTGTGGAGAATAATACTGATAGTGTTGTGTCGAGGAGGGCAGTAACTGGCTACTTGAGGAGACTGTCTACCTGGCGATTCAAGCGAAGGAGTGCTTCGAGAGTTCGCTATTGGTCCTGCTCGGAGGAGGTGCTAAGCTTGTGCAGAGATGCTGGTTAGGACATCTTGGTGATGTCAAGAAGACGTCTTGCTGACGGAGTCTACTGCGAAGCTACAGGCGCATACCTTTGGAGCAGTACAGGGTGAGACAAGAGGGCTTCTGCTGCGGGTCGACAGGTGAAGAAGGAGGTGCGCGACGGACGTCGAACCGAAGACTTCAAGAGTGAAGACAGTGGTGCACTCTGGGTGCTGATCTGTACACGGTGAGCCATCCTCCCTTAGGACTGTTAAGGTTGTACATTGTCAGTATTTGAGAGACTGTTGATTCGATATCTGACTGAATTTTTATTGTGATTTGTAGTCTTTAATTGATTAATGGTAAATATTCTTGTGCTTTAATTGTCAAAGTTAATTAATGTTCTGTGGCACAGTACTAATTGTTTGCATAACTATATGTGTTGTGAGAGTTATAGTTGATTACTGTTTTGTGTATTTCGTAGCTTTGTGAGCTATTAAAGCCAGTACTTAATTTAACTCATTTATTTATAATTATAATACCTCTAACCCAAATGAACTCGTGGGAATTGCCCGCTTATAACGTTTTTGTCTCAAACTTGTAACAATATATGTGTGGCCTTTTCTGCGCAGTCAGAAACTGAGCACACTCAAACACATAGAGAGGGCCAAAGACATTGTCGAAGTTGACAACGCTGGACGAGCCCCTACCAGCAAGCGGACTCTCTCCCCCCACCAGAGCAAGAGCCACGAGATGTGCCACCCCAAACCAAATGCAGCACCACTGCCAACCTTACTAAAATGTAGGAATTTATCCAGTTACCAGTACTGATAACTACAGAGCATGCCAGGTATACTGCTATCAAAACAGAAGAGTCAATGACATTCCAGTCGATATACCTCCATGAAATCTCAACACCAGACCAGAAAACCAGGCAGCTTACAAAGGGTCTTAGATCTAAAAACGACCTTTCACTATCATGAATTACCTAAAATAAATGTTAAGATACAGGAAAGGACGTACACGCCACCCTAGATACAGCCTTCTCCGCAAATTTTCTTAACAGCACCCTGCTGACCTCTGTGGACCAGGATAAGCTCATGAAAACCGAGAAGACTGTGGAACTTGCACAAACATGTCAGATTTTGTCACCTCGAGGAGAAATTAAAATATCAGTGACCATGCCTGCCAGTACCGAACCTACTATCTTCATAGTCTCTGATGTCCTGGACGACGAGATGCTACCAGGGGCACAGTGGCTAGAAGCAAACGACTGTATCCTCGACTGCGCACACCAATGGGACGATAATTCAGCACACCATCCGTTGGGACCTATCAAGAGTTCATATCCCTTAACAGACAATTAATACTGAGGATATAAACTCCTAAGAGCTTGCTGACCTACTCAACCAACACATGATTGCATGTCAAGCAGGAAGTCCACTGCCCCAGACGAAGTTCACCACACACAATATCCATCTGCAAATTCATAGGGAACATTTCCGAAAAGAAGCAGAAGATGATGAGAGAGCAAATTACCCAAATGCTGCAGCAACAGATCAATTCATCTACCGAATTTCCATTCAACCACAAAGTAGTATTGGTACAGAAGGACAGGAACACCCATTTCTATGCCAATTATCCTCCATTAAACCAGATACCATTTTCATTAGTTCCTTCTGCCATCAACATAACCAATACCCTACGAAGTCTTGGAGGAGCCATATTTTCCACACAGAACATGAACTTATACTGGTGGATACCAGTCCACCCAGATGCCCGGAAGTATACCACCTTCACTTCACCCAATGGGGTACCAATTCAAAGTAATGCATTTTGGTTTTAATAACACCCCTACTATGTAGCAAAATATTATTAACTCCACAGTATTGGCTAGATACCTAGGCAAGTTTTGAATCGCCTGTCTGGATGACATAGTAGTATTCTCTCCAGATTGGCCCACTCGCCAGAAGCACATAAACAGAGTCTTAGAGAGACTGGAGCTCCATAGGCTCACAGCCGAATTCGAGAAGTGCCACTTCGGGAAAGAGACAGTATAGAGTACTTGGGACACATCATCACACCCGAAAGCAACCTGCCACAGCCCGGAAAGGTGAGGTAGATACTTGGAGCAGAGCCTCCCAAAAAACCTCAAGCAGCTGCAACAATTCCTTGGGCTCTGTAACTGGCCGATGGATTTTATGCCCAACATTGTTATGCTACATGGGTCCATCAAACCGGTTGGTGAGCACCAACAGCAAGAAATGGGTGTGGAGCCCTGCTAACAATGAATCTTTCCAGCAGCTCCAGGCCCAGTTCAAAAACATGCCAATGCTCCACCTGCCGAATCCAGACACAAAAAGATGAGCAAAGAAAGAAGAGGGTCATTAACTTCGTCAGCAACCTGCTCAACAAAACTAAGAAAAAGTAGGACACCCAGGAGCAGGACTGTCAAGGCATGATCTGGGCGATTCGGATATACTGCTATCTTCTAGAAGACAAATCTTTCATAGTCTGGGGAGACAACAGAGAACTACAGTGGCTTCGAACCTCCATTGCTAAGAACAAGCTAGCTCGTTGTGCCATGCTTCTATATGAATGTACATTCGAAGGCCAACATTGCCCAGAGAATCTTAACCAGCTCCCTTGCACACTTTTCCGAAAGCCAGAGCCACTCCAAGAGACCAATGGACTTCATCACTGGTAGGATGTACTATCCCCAGAACCTCATCGAATCAAAGAAGAAACCCTAGATCACCGCCTTCATAAAGTGACATTTCTAAATGACCACACCTTGTTCATGAGGAAACAGCATGCAGACCTAGAAATCCGACATCTGCTTGCAAATAAATCATTAAGTAACAGGTAGGACCAAGGGCTCATATGGATGAGGGCCAACCTACATCAGGATTGGAAGCTATGGGTGCCACATTACCTATGGCTATTCGTTTGTCAGCACTTCCATGACAACATTTTCGCCTGTCACCCAGGGATGGAAAAGAGAGTTCACAAATTCCAACAAAATAGCCAACCAAGGACATACATCATTATGTAGCCCATTCTACACCCTGCGCCATTTTGAAGCCAAGCACCACTGCTCAATTCCAAGTTACTCCCCGAAGACCAAATACATTCTGGACGAATATCGCACTATATATCATAGGTCCGAACCCACCCCCGAAGTACCACTGGACATCAGTTCCTTGTGGGGATCACAGATATGTTTTCTAGTTGGGGGGAGGCATTCCTGCTCGGAAATGTGGAGACCAAGTCGATTATCAACCCTCCAAAATTAAGTGTGCCCAGTTGGAAATACCCAACAGCACCTTACAGATAATGGTGTCCAGATCACAGGCAAGTTGTGAGCAAGCGCTTGCCAACAACGGGAAGCCTCACAATGTTTCACACCCATATATCACGTGCAAGCCAACTCTGTAGAAAGATACAACCTGGATGGAGTTGACGGAGGGAATTAGGATCCACTCAAAAAGACACCATTGGCACTGGGACAAGTCTCTGCAAACAATCCTTTTCACCCTTCGATGTCGCCGAAATGATGCTGTGAATACAACCTGTAGCGAATTGCTGCTGGAACAGAAACTATACAGGCCGGGAAAGTGGAAATGGGACCGGACACCTTCAGCCCATCCTTCTCCCCCGACATCAAAAGAGAGCCAGTTCCACACTACCAAGGCCAATGAGCAACAGACAGCCCACAATGATACAAGTACCACAGGGCAAGGAAGATACCGAGCCTGCATCTCCAGGAAGGCCAGCAAGTTCATCCACTCTCTAACAAGAGACAACACTTCCACACCAGCCTAGCTTCCCGACCAAACACTATTCTGCAGAGAAGAGGACACATGTATTGGGTGCAAGACAAGTGTGGTATGATCAAAAAAATATACCGCACTGCGATCAAACCCATGCCCCCACAAGCCATTCCATTCACCAGAGGATTGACTTCAGCGATCGGCGCATCATTAATCCCGCTGAGGTTGACCACTGGTATGACACGATATTCGCTACAAATCACTCGGCGCCGATACAACTGCAGCAGAAGCACCTGCATCCTGGAAGCAAACTTCACGACCAAGAACTACTGGAAGAGCCCCTTGAGGATGCATCTGGCTCCTTCCACAACCAACCTGCTTACCACTAGATTCTCTGACATTGTCCACCTGGCAACAGGAGTCACACCGTTGTTACAACCACCTATGAAAACACCATCCGTACCTAACCAGCTATGTAGTGTTAAGCACACATGTTCATGCGTGGGAACTGTGCCAGCCTCAACGATCGCGCCAAGACAGCACCAAGCCGGTCAAACGAGATAACCATGCTCAGTGTCAGACACTCAGCATAGCATTTCACCCTAGCCGAAAGTTCGTAGGCTGCATCTGTCCCCTTTGCTTCTGCCTCGAACAAACAGACCCGACCATACGGTATGACCCGATGCTTGTCCTGTGCAAGTGCACATCGAGCGCTGGGACCAGCCCAGAGCAATTGACACCTTACAACACCAATGGAGCCCGGTACCGCGCGAAACCCACTTGCGCTAGCACAGTGACAGAAGCAGTTAGCTGTTATCACTATAGGTGCAGGTTACACACAGCCTGTACACGCATGCAGGAATGGCAAGTAGTACTTGACGATACATTTATCTGTAAACAGTGCCACGCACCACAACTAAACAGGGGGAACAGCACCAACCCACAACAGTGCGATGCTACATGCTCCAACCCTGGCACGGTGATGGCTTCATGAAACAAGAGTCACCATCAATATTATCCGATGTGAGTCGCTGCACTGAACTGGGCCAAAGTGTAACTAGGAGGGTTCACATGTTCCACATGTTAACAAATCTCTAACAACCGCACAGCAAGTGGGCACCTTCATCATCCGACCAGCCATGACGTCACAAGTGAGCTAAACGCCTTTTGGGCTCATTTAGCCTAGTCCCTGATGGGGATGTTCGCAGTTTCCAGCCAGGACACCCATAGCCATCCGCACCCCATTCCGGCCATTGGATGGATTTGCTACGCTGATGATTATGTTTCAAACCCAGCCAAAGCTTCCCAGTCAATTTCAAAACCTACTGACCTTTTCTGGGCGCGGCATGGAAGACCTCAAGATGTTCCTGGAGGACAACACATCGTGTCTCCAGAGGTATGGGGTCATCCATTTTAACTGGCCGTCTGCATCGGTGAACAGCTGAGAGGCAAAGCGCAAAACTGGTGGAATGTGACACAGGGGTACAACATGAGCTGGGCCAATTTCATCCAGAACTTTATGTCACACTACAAGAACTGTTATTCAGCCATATTACCACAATCTTCTGCAGGAGTACATCCTCGAGTAAATCGCAATTTACACGCGCCCCGAGTTCAGGCTATGATAAGTTCATGAGGACAGCGATCAGCATCAACAGGGACAAACAGATGCAGTACAAGTTCCGTACTAACAAATCGATTAATGTTCAACGAGAGACCAACAGCACCAGTGCGCCGAGCTGCCCCACGAGGCTGCTGAGTAGCCCAATAGGTTGGACAGTTGACGATGGAAAGACCAAGAGTTCCGTACCTCCGTGCAAGGAAGGCGCAAGTATGACAGACAACAAACACCTAGACACTATAGCGCATATAATGCCCCATTGCCGCCAGTGCACCGAGGAGCCGTACCACTGGCACAACGTCTGCCCCAACCGGCCAAGACAACTTTCCGGAAACGTGATGGTTGGGTAGGCACGACTATTGCAGCCTACCCATGTCCGATCAACCAAGCAGCAACTCCAGTCAGCATTATCGGCCAAGTAAGTACCACAGCCATGGATCAATTGTTATGCATCCCAGTGTTTGTAAACAACTGCGTGACCATGGCACTAATCGACACTACCACTTTCCACAACAATATCTAGACCCCTTCTCGTGCTGCGGACATTGCTAAAACCCTGTGACCATACTGTGTAACTAGCCACACTAGATGGCACATGTAAAGTTTTAGGCATTGCCAACATGAACAGATCTGGCCCTTCCTCACTGGGGTTGACTGCCTCTTCACGCCTGTCACTGTCTGTTGCCACAGACGGTGATGTACGGTTTGTGAATAGACGCCTAATGCACCCTGTGGGGGTACTGTATCACGCTCGAGGTGTGTCAGGTTGCACTGTCCGGTACGAATTCCTTCCAAGTGGTATCGCAAGGTCGAGTGTGACGTCATCGCTGTGTGTGATCCCTATGTCGTCACTATGGATTTTTGATACATTCCTATTACTGCACATATCAGGTACATCGTTCTGCCACAGGGGTGCATGATCCGATGCAGCCCGCTTAATTAAGCCTGCGCAGAAGTTCGGCTGACCTGCAGAGAGTGGGTGTGATTTGCGTAGTCATGCTGGCCGGGCTGTATGGTTTGGGGGCATTGCAGGCGGATTTGAGTCTTTGTTGTGCGTAACACTGCTAATTGTCTCTCATGATCGCGAGTCTCTCGCATCGTTTTTGCACACTTACTTCCAGGCTAGCAGCCACCTCTTCGTCTGCCGTTGGGAAGTGGTACTATCCAGGTTATTTCAGATCACACCCTGAGAGAGCTGTAGCAGGTGACTGGCCTGTCGCAGCGTTGACCCTGCACCTGAGGCTGAACAGTACTGAGGGAAGGTGTTCTGCCCAGGTCTCGTGCTTCTTACCCACACTGAGTCGGAATTGGGTCTTGAGGTCCTGGTTCATTCGCTCCGTGGAGTTTGTGCGTGGGTTGTACACTGGGGTGGTGTGGTGTTGGACGCCCTACCTCTCACACGCGTCTCTCTACTTCCTTCCTGCGCACTGGTGACAGCATACACTTCAATCCTTCTAGACAACATGTTCCTAGGTGAGTGGAAAAATTCTGAGCATGGGCGCCAGTTAGTCAGATGGCTCGGACTAACACGAGACTCTTAACTCAAAATTAGATGGAAATACAGGTCGTGTGGCCGCGACAAGTCCCCATCCCTTGTTGGCCAGTCGGTGAAGGTGATAAGGCGAAGGGTGATGACAGTGTTTTAGTGTCCTGAAGAAGGCAATGTCCCGCATGGTTTCAGAACACTCACAATTCCCACACACGCAGGTGCTTACCTGGTTGTACACCTTATTAGAATGAGACTAGCATCACAAATGTTACTGTACATGTACGATCATGCTGCATGTTGACAGATTAAGGCGTCACCCAAACACTCCCCCGTGAAGTGGGGTACATAAGAAATCTCAAAAACAGACTTTGGTGGAATAATATTCTGTTTATTCAGCACACAGAGGCTGAGTATTAATCCTGCAACTTAAGCAGGCACAGGCAATAGCCGCCTGCTAGCTAACACTAAAATTATGACGCGTGGTACGTGGTGATAAAAGAAAGAGTAAGTGCTTAAAGTGTGGTGGGTGGAGTCTCCCACCCGAACGTCGTATCTCGGGGGTACAAGCAAAAGGAAGGTTTTAAGTTTAAGTTACTCTATGGAAAAATACCTGGATGACTGGTGCAAAAGTTGAGGTCCCCCGAGATCGCGACACTCCTGACACGCACGTCCGTTCTCAAGGCCCCTTGAAGAAAACTGAATTCTCCACCGGCTTCCACTCAGTGCAAGGGCTGCCTGGAAGTCGGGTAAGGGAATTCGATATTCCCTAAGTGTAAGATGAAATGGCCACAATGATAAACATGTGTGTTACAAGACACTTTTACATAGAATTTAAAATGGTTTCATCCGAGTCCTGCTGAAAATAAAACATATGACACACTTGTTAAACAATAATTAATGAGAACTTGAATATTCGCGTGGAGTAAGTTAAAGTCTGGAAAATAGGGAAGCTCATGTTAAGAGCTTGCTAATTTGAAAAATACATACGCTGCGGCATGTATTTTAATGTTCATGTCTTTACGTCAATTTACAATTTGCCGCCTAGAATTTTATTTGGGGGTGGCTATTGCTGTTAGGTTGGCCACTTTGCACTTTGGGGGTAGAGGTCACACATTGTGGCACTGGGCTATGCTGGCTCACCCTGTGGTCGCACTGTCATGTAAGTTTATAAGTATTTTGGTTCCACACCTAACTCATACTGGTGAGGCATAAAGGGGCTGATCCCTGTTTACATCATCCTTAATTAGTTCTTTGGTAATTTTGAACTGGTGTGGCAGGTAACTTCTAAGGGGGTGTAGATAGGCTTGTTTGTTGTCAAATATATCCGATTCTCTGTATCAGCTGATCGACTCAAGATGTCATTAGCAGCAAAAACTTCGCGCCTCTCATCTAATAACCTCTGAAATGTGTCTCTGTAAGTTAGTGACACATCGTTCGAAATATCATCCAACTGAACCGCAGGTGCACTGTTTTTAGGTTTTATGTCTGTAGATTGAAGCGAAACTAGTGGCAGAAATTTTCTCAGTACCAAGCTCTCCCATAAGAAAACGTATTAGTTCAAGCTACTTACAATTTTTTTTTTTTCATATCTCAATAATATTGGTTGCATTGGTTGGTGGTTAATGCTTGGTGGTTGGTGGTAATGAATTTCTTCTGCTAAAGTTGGGAAATGGGATGTTTGTTCGTTTTATAAGTTCTTCTGTAGCCGCCGTCGGTGACGGTTCTGTATATTTCACGCATAGTACTGGTGCGGCACCCCATTTGATTGCGAGTTTACTCTCTTTCGACGTACTTATTTGCCTGACTGTGGATCCTTCTGGATTCTGAGGCCATTTTGTTTGTGCTGTTTTTGTGTAATGTAACCATTTTTCGTACATTTTCGACTGTACGTACTGCGTACAGAGTTAAATTGTGTTTATGGCTGCACTGATAAATTCCAAGGCCAGGGGCTGTGCCCCACAACACATGAAGTGAAGTGAAGTGAAGTTCGTTTTATTGCCGGTATTTTTAAATTTGAAAGTTAAATGCTCAAAATCAAATTTCTTTTCAATTGCTCCCCGTGTTCTGCAATGAATTCATTCGTGTTCGAAAGGTATAAAGGTAACCAAATATCATAGAGCATGATGTTTTATTTCGTGACAAAAATAAATAATGGTATTTTTCTGTTTGTATGTTGCTGAGCTGGAAACATGTTTCCAGAAATAACAGAGAGGTGGGTGACAAATAATTTTATTTCACATATTGTTAGTGTTAATAATAAAGATTTAAAATGATCCAAGGTCATTGCATGTGTATACTTTCTGTTCGAATTTGGTTTATGTACATAGTGTACTGATGCATAAACTAGGTAGACTATAGTAATAAATTTTGTATTTAGATATTAATAGTTAAAATATAATGAAAAAATATGTCTGCAGGTTTAAACAATGTTTAATACTTAGTAAATTTGTTAAAAATAATCTTTTTTCTATATTTTATTACGTACATTTTAAAAATGAGGAATTAGTGTTTTTTTTTTTGTGTGTTGGTCTCTTTGTCTCGCCTGTATTCTCAGACGTTGTCAGTGTTCTAATATTGCAATTATTTTCACAGACTGGCTGCACTTAGCGTTACTGCAGATGAAGAAACAAAGCAAGCCCTGCTCTTCTGTAAGGACTCACTGCTCCAGGTACAGTTGCTGGAGCCAAGCAGCATCATCAGAGTGAGTATAGTTGGCATCAATTATCTTGCAACCACTCTCACTCTGTCATGTCCTCATGTACATTGTCAAGAGTTAAATAAAATTTTCTGAAGTGAAGTAAATGTGTCATTATACAGTAGACGTATCAGTACTTTCCGAAGCAGCCACGTTGACGGACGACATAGCAACGTCGCTTGTGTGTTTCTGCTCGTAGGAGGCGGTGGTGCACACAGTTGCCAGCCTGCAGGAGAGTATAGACATGATCACGGTGCAGCCTATGTCATGTACCAGCTGTGTTCCCTTGCTGCACCAGAGCATGGTCACCAAGAGGAGAAGACTCCAGGGGGGCAGCCCCTCTTGTGGGCAGCTTCTCGTCTCTGCTGGTAGGTTCCTCTGTCCTTGTCCGAGTGCTGTAGCCTTCTACACATTGTGTGTTGAACTCATTGAACTTACGAACAAGTCCAGGGGCTTCATTACAAATATATCACGTTGATTGGAAAAGTGTTGCAATCAGCATCCAGTTTTCTATTTTGTTAGTGTAATACATATCAATGTTTAAATGACAGTTCGAATGATGTGTGTATTAGTGAATGAAATGTACTGTTTTCTTTCTTCTTAGAGGTTGCGGTTTTTGAAAGATGAATATTCTTGTTACCATATTTTGAGAACAGCTAGGAACTTAACTCTCCTAAATTACCACAATGGGGAATTCAACAATCATATTTCTGATAAAGTACCAGTATTGATGTATTACTGAGGACCTCAAGGTTGTTGTTATATTGGCTCTGTGTTCATCTTGCCACTTGTTAGTACTTGCAAGAGTGTGTCGAGACACTGTTAGTGCTGAGAGCCTCGTAAAGAGACGTGTTGTGCTCAGGGGCATCATTTAGAGGCGTGCAGGGGGGGGGGGGCAAGTGCCTTCCCCCTGGATTTGGAATTTTAAGTGTAAACAATTTATTTTTTGTATTTTGTCATAATAAATAATGCGAACTTAAGCACATAAAACTGAAGTTTTATTGTTAAAATTTCTAATTTATACATTCTGAATTAATTAAAAAAAGATGCAATAAGGTCACTGTCTCCGGAAAAAAATTCTTGCCCCCCCTTCCCCTCCTTCCCCCTAGAAAAAACTGAAATGACGCCTCTGGTTGTGCTGAGAGGAGCTGTGGTGGGCTGCAGGCTCGGAGCAGGATGACTGTGATGCAGTGCGAGCCATGAGACGTAGCCCGAAGTTGGGAGGCCTGAACAGCGTGGCCGGCCTGCATGAGGTCAAGTCTGTGCTGTAACTGGCTCTCGTGTTGCCCTGCCTGCACCCGCAACTCTTCACAGGTCTGTCACCTCACTGTTTCAGATACTCTCCGTCACATCACAGTGGGCATTAAAAAGAAATTGCGGTCAGCGACTGTTCTGAAAAGAGAAATTCTTCTGGAACTTGCAAAATAATTAAATTTAAAGTAAAGCAGCAGACAGTGTAGGGACAAAGCAGAAAAACTAAGTTTGGGATTCCAGTAATGTTAGTTTCAGGAGAACTGGAAACATGTGAGCAAGAAGTTGATCACATCTAAAAAATGATGGAGCCATAATAACTATATATATCTGCGTTTGACTCATTTGTGGTTTAAGTCTACTTACCTGTTTGCAGTCCTTGTGTTATAACGTGGACAGCTAGGTAAGGTTGTTGGCATATCAAGGTAGCAAAGTGCTGAGTTTATATAGGCACACATAGGCCTCAAATATCCACAAACTATTTTAAAGTTTCCCTAAAAAATCAGTTTTAATTAAAAATGGAAATTGTAGTTATTTGGGCTGTACAAAAATTTTGCATCTTAATCCTAAAATAAACATTGATGTTATATCTGTTACTATCCGTTGCCGCAACTTTGTTTGCTGGTTTTCAATTAGATGCCTCTTTGAACAGTACACTACAGTAGTTCATTCTGAATACTCTTAAGATATTTTAAGTAATTTAATAAGAAAAAAAAAACATTTTTCTAATATCATTATTATTTCAAAAAGTATAAATTTTTTCATGAAATAAAAGAAAATTAGAAAAATGTTTGTGTAAAAACTTTCTGGTTGCACTTCAAATATAATGTAACTAATTATTCATATTAATACAATATTATACAATGATATTAAAAATGATAAGCTACGTTAAACAATTACAATAAAGAATGATGTTGAAGTTTGGTCATTTAAGACCATTTCAGAAATATTTGGAATATGAAAAATTTTGCTTTAAATTATTTGGTAAGTATCCCTGTTGGCCCCTTTTTCTGCGACTCCATCCCCCTCCCCCCACCTATTTTCTGTAAATAAATTATTTGTCATAAACCATTGCGGTTGAACGCACAACTGCAACTGACCAAAGTTTCATCGCATCACAGTTGTTTGTATGGTATAAGAAGACATACGCCACAAACATTTATTATTATTATTATTATTAATTGTAGTAAAATTAGTAGCTATATGTTGGATGGTTTTGCCAGTATCTCTGATTTTAGCAATATTAGTAATGAATAAAATTCATGATTCATACAACTTCTTTATTGAAGTGATAACTCGTAACGAATTGGCTGTTGTTGTAAAGTTCTGTCTGGTTTTGAATATCTGTGATCAATTGCAAATAAGCAGGAGCAAGTTTGGTGACCATTTCTTGCAAACATTGCACTTCTTTTGTAAAATGTAGAATGTTAATTTTCAATACTATATTATTATAGCATTCTTTATCTGTCAGTTAGCTTCATTGGCGACTTATCCGAAAAGTGTAGTATAAAGCTAACATTGCTTAAAGATTTGTCTGTGAAATGGAAAATTGTGGCTTTGTTCAACTTTGCTAGTTACAGAGTCTTCTTTACCACATCATATTGTTTGTGAAAACAAACCTAAGCTGCAGTGGAATGAAGACTAGAGAAGCAACTATGGTGTCCCTTAAAGAATTTATTCTGAAAAATATCTACCCGGTGGGGTTGAGGTACATGAACTACTGAGCCAGCTTTGGCTAAACACTTATGTAACAGTGTAACATTTAAAAATAAAATCTGCATGTAAATAAATTAAATCATTAAAGAATGTTTTTATGTTATTGTGTAATTTATATTTTTGTTTGTTTCTGTGTGCAACATACTGTAAACCCTCGATCTAACGACACTGCATGGTGCCAGATAACTGTGTTGTTAGATTGCCGGTGTCGTTAGTCCAGAGGTAATTAATTCTGCCTCCTTCCCCCCTTCCACCCCTCAATAACCAAAAATTATTTTAAGTGTGTCTTTTCTTAAAGTTAATGTAGAACAATCACTGACTTGAAATAAACACGTTTTTAATTTAAATTATATTTTAGTATAATGAAAAGGTGTCTTCCAAATAAAATGGTACCCCGTATTTCTGATTCCTGAAATTCTAGCCCCCTTGTTTGTATATAATAATAATAAAAAAAGAATATAAAATAACTAGCACCGCAAATTATGCTCATACTAGATCATCTGTAGCATAAATATGAACAAAAATGACTAAATATATGGTAAAAATAATTCTTGACTATTTAACTCAGAAAAGATGTCCTATAAAAACTTAAACAAATTGACGTCACAGGAAAAAAAATTCTGAACTGCGCGCGATGCAACTCTCCACTCTGCTGGCCTACAGAATGATAACTGACACATAAAATCAACCTTTCTTTTTCGTCGTATAATAGAATTAAATAGGAGTATAAGCACAACTTATCGTCGGCAAAAGATAAAGCTTGAGTGCTGTCAATTTTATATTTTGCGAGCAATAGTAAAATAAAAATCTTATCAGTATGTGTAGCATATGGGACTAGTAGAATTTGTGCCATAGGCTGTTGTTACGCTGCAGTGAATTGTACAGCCATATGCTTCATGTGCCAAGTGATCAGTAGCACTGCCGAAGTTATCAAGGTCAAGCTGAGCTCAATTTAAATGTGTACAACCTGATATGAAGCTATAGAAAAAAAAGATGATATTATGCTGGATTTTTTCTTTTTTGCTTCTTTTACAGACATGTCATGCTGGTCCTTTTTTTACTGCTGTAATGTGGGGGACTTGAAAAAAAATGTTTCGTCTCTTCACCCCCCGAACCCTCAGGGTTCTCGACTGACACGGAAACGAGGTCGATTGCTGGGAGAAAATGGAAGAGGAATGACAAACAAAAGGCTTTGCTTTGCGGTCACACAGACTGCTTGTTGCACATGACTATCAGGCAGTTATAGCCGGGAGGGGAGGGAGGCTGCAGCTGCGACGTACACTAGATGAGGCACGGCAGTTGATACACACGCACACAAGAACAATCTGGCTTGTAGGCTGGGAGTGAGGGAGTGAATGGGTATTGGCTGGTGTGGACACTCGACAGTCAGGAGGGGTGTTATCTATTTTTAGCCGTTTGTTTCTTACAGTACAGCGATAGAACAAGCACAGTACTCTCCAAGGAAAATGCAACACAGACTAGCAATAAGAACAAATAAATTTTTTAGCATCCCTACAGTTGGCAACACTAGGTGAAATGACAGTGGTGAAAAGTGGAGGACAATAGAGTGGCAAGACATGAAACTTGCCTTCTCATTACTGTAGTTGGTGTTGTTACACCTGAACAAAGGGTTTGGAAGTGATACGTAAGCTATTACTGTATTGGCCATTAACGTTAATATGCGCACAGGTGACTAACTGTGTAGCTCATATAAGGGCGCATGGAGGAATGTGAGGGAGGGAGCATGAAGAAGTGATGTGGAGGGGGAGAAGATAGGGCAGCATTAGTCATCACGTTTCACATATCCCGCTGTTGCGTGGGCGGCCCAATTTACCTGGTGCGTGTTTCAACTATATTCTAGCCAAAGTTTCTAACATTTTTTCAGTTTTTTTTTGACAACTGCATATTACGAAGTTTTAACTGTAGTATGTTATTGTTTAATGTATGCAAAATTATTTTTAAATAACATTTTACGGCAATCTATTGCACTTTGCTTAGCTTTGACCAATTTTTAAAATATTTATTTATATTTTTTTAGGGTTCCTGGAAGTTATGTTGTTAGAACGCCAATGGCGTTAGATTCGATGATATTAGGTTGCTGATGTCGTTAGATCCAACGTCTTTAGATTGGGGGTTTACTGTACTGTTTTAATAAATTAATAGTTTCATAATGTGATTATCATTTTGAAAGGAATATTTTATAATTGTGTTTAGGTTGATTGTTATGAATTAAATAGTAGTTTATTTGTAACAAATTATTAGAAATAATATTTTAAGATTTTGTGTTTTTCTTCGACCAGAATCACCTGGCACAACACTCGTCAGTATATCAATGGTTTCGTGGTACATATAGGTATGATGCAGTGTAGTACAGATGTGATGGTAGTGATGAGAAGTGAGTGTTCACATTATGATAGTTGTCTACAGTGTAGGAGCAAAGTGAAGGTTTAAGGCAGCATGGTGTGGCACTATTGTCGGCAGGTGGCCGCAGTCCATGGAGCAGTGTGCTACTGTACGGACCCCCGGGCACTGGCAAGACTTGCCTAGCGCACGCCATTGCAGCAGAGGTGGATGCCGAGCTCTGCTGTGTGTCTAGTGCAGAGCTGCTCTCCCGCTGGGTCGGAGAGTCTGAGAAGTGAGTGCTCCGGCATATCTACCTGTCTGGCTATGTTGCTGTGACGAGTGCTGCCAGCTCACAACACAGCCTTTTACACACAGCGTACTGTATCTACCCACGTACCACCAGCACATTTTTCTCAAAAACAAAATTGAATTTCGGGGTGCCAGTCATACACGGAAAACAAGGTTTTTGGACAAATAGGGCTTGCAAATGTTTGGGTTTATTGTAAACACCAGATTCAGACTGTTGAAGGATTAATAATGATGGGGAAAATAATTGTCAAACACTTCAATATAATACTGTAGCCTGTAATAAATAAATACGCAATGTCAGCCAAGAAAACTGCTGTGCATCTGTGGCTGCCGGCCCACTGGATCGTGCCTAGCTTGAAGCGTGCAGGGCTGTGCCGAGCAGCACCAAGTCAGCATTCACCTAGACCAATTGTTTTACTCACCCGGCTCGCTGAGGGAGCATCTACTGTCCGGAGCTTTATAGTAGAAGGAAATAGCCGATCCGGAGACAGGGGCTGGGGGCTGAGGTTGTGAGGTTGACCTTGACCTTGACCTTGACCTTTGGCCCTGTGACCTTGACCTTGACCTTTGACCCCTGTAACCCGACACCCCGACGCCATCTTGTTTCCGGCCGTCATCTTGTTTCCGCCCGCCATCTTGTTTCCGGCCACCATCTTGAATGACGTCAATTTCAAAAAATTAGAAAAAATTTAAAAAATTCCAAAAAAAAAATTTTAAAAAGTTTAAAAATTCTGCCATCTTGTTCCGACCGCCATCTTGGAGGTTTCTTCCGAGTCTTCCGAAAAAACTTTGATTTCGCATTCGGTCCTAACCCCACATGCATTAAAAAATTAATTTAATAAAAATAAAATATTTTAAAATATTTTATGTAACAATTATTTAGTTAAAAAAATACATCGGGTATATTCGGCCATGCTCGGCAACCTTCGACTCGACCTTGAAGTTATTGCTAATGCTGCTATATTGGAGTAATCGATTATTTAATTCATATGTTGTACTTTACATAAGGTTCACAAGCTATGAAGTATATGTGTATACATAACCCCTAATATTTTTAATAACAAAAAATGTAAAATCAATCGTTATTATTTAGTTTCTTGTGCCCCATACCCGATCGATTACCGATCAATTCATACAATTAATAATTTTCGATTCAACCGATCAATTATCCTACATTCTCGAATCTATACACAATCGATTTCGGATAAATTCAGTAATTAATTATGACACTTACTTGCACATCTCCCAGATATGATGGACAGCACCCGACCTCTTCGGCATCCAGCAGGGAACTGACTATAGTTTTGTATAACCATGCAGTTATCTACAGTACCTTCCCCTCTCCCCTCCTTTCCCCTCTTCTCATCATTACTGCTGCACCTGTCAGAACTTGCCCCAGCTTCTCTTCATGCATCACATGACCTTGAACTGTCATTGCACTTCCCCCTCCTTCCCCCTCTTCGCCTCCCATTACTGCTACACCTGTCAGAACCTGTCCCAGCTCACTTCCCCCCTCCTTTCCCCTCTTCTCCACCATCACTGCTGCACCTGTCAGAACCAGTCCCAACTTCTCTTTCTACATCACATGACCTTGAACTGTCATTGCACTTCACCCTCCTTCCCCTCTTCCCAACCATTACTGCTGCACCTGTCAGAACCTGTCCCAGCTCACTTCCCCCCTCCTTTCGCCTCTTCTCCACCATCACTGCTGCACCTGTCAGAACCTGTCCCAGCTTCTCTTCCTGCATCACATGACCTTGAACCGTCTTTGCACTTCCCCCTCCTTTCCCCTCCCCACCACCAGAGCTGCTGCACCTGTTTGAACCTGTCCCAGCTTCTCTTTCTGCATCACATGATCTTGAACTGTCATTGCACTTCCCCCTCTATATTTTCATCATTGCCAGGCCAGTCACAACCTGTCCCAGCTTCTCTTTCTGCATATGGTGGAGCATATACTCGAGCACAGCCTTCAAGCTTTTGCTGCTCATCATTGTTTCCTATACATATTCTTTAACTCTCCTTTAGTAACACACATTCTTTTACACATTTTTTCAACAGCATAGTATACACATTAATAATAATGAGACTAAATGGTACTAAACATAAAAACAAATTAAATTCAAGTATATTTATTCATATTTTATTTACATCATAAATAAA
>PNEQ01111747.1:0-14748 GCA_003012365.1 Medauroidea extradentata
CTGGAAATAAGACTCAAATGTGAAATTTTGCCATATTTGTCGGCTTTTTTGGTTTTTAGTGCTGTACATTGACAATTTTTAAAAATTCCAGAGGGCTCCTAGGCTAACTTTCATTAGCATACCCTAAGGTACCTTCATACCAATTTTGGTGCTTTTATCCGCCAGGTCACGGTAATTTCGTTAAGCCACCCTACTATTAGTAGTCACACATGATCATTAGGGCCACGAAGTGATGTCACCTGATACATGGAAACCTTCTGACCAACTTGTGAATATGTTGAATTATGAAGTCAGCACGATACGTAAACCAATTGCAAACAATGAAATTGCTTGTCCGGAGGATATCTACCAGGTAATAGCTAGAGTTGAAAGTACAAATAGAGAGCAGAAGCTTCAGCTGGAACAACTTCTTTTCAAGCACAAGATATTTTCAGAAAGGCCTGGAAGAAACCGTTTGTACAAGGCAGACATTCAAGTCATACCTGATGAGCCTTTTAATAGGAAGTCATACCCTATACCAGCTAGATACCTGGAAGAGGCTGAAAATTAAATTTAATTGGTGTTGGATTGGAAGATAATTGAGCACGCAGACAGTCCATATGCCAATCCAGTGGTATGTATTCGAAAGAAGGATGGAACTGTTCGTCTGTGCCTCGATGGAAAAAGCCTTAACAGAATTACAGTGAAGTCTAGGGAATCTCCCAGACCAACTGGAGAACTGCTGCGTTTGTACCAGGGGGTACAGTATTTAAGTACAATAGACTTGACACACTGTTATTGGTAGATCCCTTTAGAAGAAAACTCAAAACAGTACACTGGCTTCTCTTCAGAAACCGGCAGTATGTCTTTCAAGTGCTTCTGTTTGGTTTATGTAATGCAGTCTGTCAATTTACAAAGTGAATGAACCTAACTCTTGGTGAAGAATGTGAAGGCTTTTCAAGGGCCTACGTAGATGACATTCTAACCACCTCAGCTACCATCACGGAACACCTAGAACACATGGATAAGGTATTGAACAAGCTTTCAGCCGCAGGAATGATTGTCAAATTATCTAAGTATTTGTTCTGTAGAACAGAAGTACCATTTCTAGGTCATATCTTTAACCCCTCGAGGTATCAGGACAGACCCATAGAAACTGTTGGCTATATCGCATTTCCCAGCACCAAAGAATGTTAAACAACTGCGAACATTCCTGGGTGTGATTGGCTTCTACAGAAATTACTCAGACAAGGTGGCCAAAATTTGCTTACCCCTTTTCGAGCTGCTCAGAAAGGATACTAACTGGAATTGTAATGAGGGCAGGCAGCGGGTTTTTTAAAATGTTAACGCACTTTTCCTAACAGAGCATGTCATTCACCACCCTGTGCAAGGCAAGGAATATAGGTTGTATACAGATGCCTTAGGTTATGCCTTAGGAGCAAGGCTGGCTCAGGAAGATGAAGGCCAGGAGAAGACGGTTGCCATGGCAAGCCATACGCTGAACAAATCAGAAAAAAACCACACAGTGACTGTGCAGGAGAGCTAGGAATAATAAAGGCACTTCAGAAATACAGAGATCTTCTTCGAGGAGAGAAGATATTGCTACTGAAGGACCATCAAGCTCTGCTAAGCCTCAGAACAGGGAAAATCTTCAACAGTCTTTGCTCTTGCAAGAGTTTGATATTGAATATCAACACATCAAGGGTACACGAAATGTTGTGGCAGATTACTTAAGTCGCACTCCTGATGGTAAGCCAGAGTTGCCCAGTAAACAGCCACACGAGGTATTCATTTCTGCCATCAAGAAGCTAGATGTTGCAAGGAACCAGTGGTGCAACCACTTACAACAACTGCCAGGTGAACAGAAGCAAGACGAGTTTGCTCTAAAGTCAGAACAAAGTTGCAACAGCTACCACTACAACACCAGCTACACAAACTATTCTGCGTATACGAGGATGTTTTATACCACAGCACTCCTAAATCCAGATCTGAGGACGAGTGGAAGTTAGTAGTTCCAGAGAGATTGGTGCAGCATCTCATACGAGACACTCACCAGATGTTAGGACATATTGGAATTACAAAAATCTATGAAGTCTTACATCGTCAGTTCTTTTGGGAGTAGATGAGACATAGTGCAGAGAGTCTAATTCGTAGTTGTGATCTCTGCCAAAGATGTAAGCATGCTCAGGAGAACCTGAAGGGAGAATTGAGTGCTATTATTCCAGTGGAACCCCTAGACATGTTATCGGTAGATCTGTTTGGACCATTACCTATATCCAAGTCTAGAGTCACCTACATCTTTGTAATTATGGATTTGTTTACAGGCAAAATTGAAGCTATTTATGGGGGAAGTGGGTCAACCCAGATGTATCCTGTCGGATAAAGGATCCCAATTCACCAGCAAGATTTGGCAAGAAGGGATAAGGAAACTTAAAGCCATTTCCACCTCAACTTCCGTAAGGCATCCACAAGGTAATCTGGTGGAAAGAAGGATGAAAACTCTAGGCAACATCCTAAGGACATTTTTGCCATAGACATCAGCAAGGTTGGTTTGATAAACTGTCACTGGTAGAGTTTGTTATGAATAATACTATACACGAATCCACCACTCTAACCCCTCTAGAAGTGCTCGCAGGACAGCGATCTGTGATATTTGACCCATCTAAGTTACCTCGACCCTCATGTCCTAAAACTCGAGAATCAGATACGACCTCAGAAGGGGACAACCTAACTGATACTCAGTGGAGAGTAGAGATGCTGCAATTCGTGAAGGAAAGACTAATGATGGCTGCAGAGAGAAGAAAGAAGCATTCCAAGACTTCAAAGGTGAAGGAGTTATTTCCAGGACAGTTAGTTTTGGTTAAAGCTGCTCCGGTGAGTCAGTTTTGGCAACAGGTAACAAGGAAGTTGTTTCCCTTGTACTCTGGACCTTATACAATAAGCAGGAAAGTTCATCCTAACTGCTATGAGGTGACAGACACCACAACAGGCAGAACAGTGGGTAGATATAATTTGTCTGCAATGAAGGTATACAATGCTCCAATGCATTCAGTGTGAGATGGCATAAAAGACAGATAATTATTTAACTTTTTTTTAGTGTTGCTGCAAACCTGAGGAGACTTCTAACTTGGGAGACAAAGAGAAAAATGTTTATTGTCGCAGAGGATTATTGTTTAAGGGTAAATCCCAGTAGTGAATGTGGTGTTATTATACAGGGATAGTGTGCATGCGAGTTGTGGTGAGCTGTGCTACCACCAGAGAAGTAGACCTGACAAGCTCCCCCTGTTTGCTTCTGGTGTATTGCACTTCTCTGTATTTTGTTTATGCCCTACTTGAGTTGCTGTCAACATATGATGATTTTCGAGTGTGTATCTTCAGAGTAACATAAACAAACCAAAATACTACTAGCAATGAAGACAAATTTGTGTTTGTATGCCTATTACATGATGCTGCAAAGGAGAAAGGAACCCTAAGTGTCTACCTGCCTTAGATTGGTCTAACCTAACTCACCGCACTTTCAAAGCCCGACAGGACTCACAGTTTCCAGACCACTTCAATACTTACAGTTTTGGATTCTTTATTTGAAATAAATCTGCAGAGTCAGGAGTTATCTGAAACAAAGATCAGAAAAACTCCAGAGGGGGGCTATGACTACACAAAGCACCTGCCTATCAGCTATATTGAATTGTTTTTTAAAATTGAAAATTGGACAGTTGCTACCCTAAAAAGGTTTTCCTCTCCACTTCCACTTAGTTGTTGCAGCTATAAATATTCTCTTCTAAAAAAATTGTATTGGTTGAGGGTGTCCACGGTTGTTCCAAGGTCTTCTGAATTCGCCATGTTTTGTTAGCATAGATGAATTTTTTTAAATAATGTATGCTGAATTTTTGTTGTTTGTCTTATTGTCATTTGTTGTGTATTTAGAGTCGTCTATTTCTAACTCTTTCTTTAGGCCTATGCAATAATTTGAGATTTTAGACCAGTGAATATGTTGCACACTATCTATAAAAATGTGTGGAGATGTCAGTACTTGAGATTACCTAATTTATTATCTTCTGATATTTTCCCTTCTAGCTAGATATTTAGATGTTTGGTGTGTTCAGACGTATTTGGACAATGTCAGTTATTGTATGCCATTTACTCTAATTTGAGGGCCAAGATGTGAAATAGCTAATTGCTGCCATGCCAGTTAAGCCAGCTACGAATGTTTTGAACTGTGTGCAAGATGCCATGGTTGAACACATGCAGGCTAATAAGTGTTTAATATGAATTGTGACTATCAAACTTAGTGAAACGTGTGACGCGGTGCAATCATAAACATCTTGAATCATGAAGCTTAGTAAAAAAAACTTTTGAACACTTCACATATTCCTCTACAAAACCACTTGTCATTGAAACACGGCCGGCGTAGCGACGGTTACACAGGAGTTACAAAAGACTTTCAACAACATTGAATGTAGAGTACTTGAAGCTCTTGGTATCTTGCAGTGAATGATACCGACTGTTTTAAATAGGAGCCGCAAGCCTAACTCAAGCGTTTATATTTCTATCAAATTACAGTATTTTAACGAATGCTAAAATAAACACGGCAAAACGACAACTGTGCACCATAGACTCTATCCAGTGAAGGCGACACTTGAAGCAGAATGTCAGCAATCGGGATATCGAGAAGCATGCAAGTGTTCGAGGAGCAGAGTAGAGTAACTTCATGTAAATAAGTACTTCAACTAAACAAACACTGTGATAAGGTCCACTGATGACTTTCAACGCAGTATATCTTTTCAACAATTGTCATGTTTTTTTTTGTGTCAAATATTTGTTGGTTATATTGTAGTTTGTCATGTTTTACAGTACACACATACAATTCTTACATTTGAGATTTTTCCAGCTATAATAGCTGTTCAGTGCTATGATAAAATAGGGAGGCAATTATGTAATGTGTCCTGCCCTAGGCAATACAAGATGTTTGTATATTAGTATTGTTATTATTTATTAATTAGGTTTGTGATTTGCCAGCACAATTTCAGGAATACCCGTGTTTATTGTTTTAAAATTTATATTATTTCAGTGTGATTGTTTACATTTAATACCTCGTAAATTATGTTGTTATTTGCTATTCTTTGCCAGCCGGTTGGATCCAAATCAATAAGCTCTATGGATACTTTATCTTTTTGAAATTGCTCCTAGTGCAGTTCGCACTGAGTTTTTTTTAACAATGCTCTGAGATAGTTTTTAGTGTGACAAGATGAAGAATTCGGATGTGTTAAAGTCTGTGAACACCTAGAATGGTTTTAGTGAAATTGTCAAATACTAAACTATTGGCAGCAAGAGGTATATAGATGGACCAGAGGCTCACCTAGGTTTGCAAACACTACAAGGAGTTCATCTGCAAGATAAGTGAATAAATATTTTTTTAATTAACATAAGGCTGGTGCAAATTTTACCTACTCAACTAAATTTTACCCACGAGAAAGGTTTAATGCTCTACCTTCTGACCTTTTAAAATGTTCAGTTTCAAAGCACTGCAACATAGGCTACTAATGGCAAATTTAAAACAGAAACTAGTTGAATGAACCTAGTTTTTTAATCTTTAATGACTGGTAGCAATATTTTTATTTCTGTCTTTTTGGCAAATTTTTATTACATTAATAAATAGTTTTGTGAAAGCAGTGTCATCATCTAATTTGTTCGTATTACGGTTGTGTATTAAAAGTCAGAAAATTTAATTCATTTTCTTTTACTATAGCAGAGAATGTGACAGTGTGTTACAAGTTACAGAGTCACGTTCACTAACGTCCCTGCCTCACACACATCAGGCAGTGCTGCGTGTACATCATTGCCCGTGTGCATTGCGTGCATAAACAACACGTAATTCCCACATAAGGCGCACATGTTTGCTTGCTCATCAATACTGCGGCTACAAGTTGACTGTGGTCAGTGTTTTTAACTGACAAATATCCATTATTTATTTTAATTTCACTGTAGATAACAAACCATTCGCCAAAATCTTTTGGCACGTTTACTATCAATCTACTTAAAATTTTCTGTTAACTTCACTATGGAAATTATTTTTAAAATGTTTCCCAAGCAACTTGCAAAAATTGTGGTGCAATTGCTATACATTAGGATGAGCTACATTGGAGTATATACATTGTACTGTATGGATGTGAACTGTTAGTAAAAGCAAAAAAAAAATCACCCGAATCAATGTGAGTAACTTAACCGTATGTTTTCAAACGTTTGCAGGTACTTCCTTTGACGCCCCAATCAACTGGCAGGTTGAGGTCTTCCCAGACTGATGAATGGCATTGAACAGTCGCAGAGCTTTCAGGAAGTGTGTCTCTGCAAGCAAATGTTATGTATTTGGTTAGGCCACCAATATTATTACCAAAGTAAATCTGTGTACATTGACACACATAAGTACTTAACTAAAACATACTCTTTGCCTTAATTTCCTTGTACTTGCTGAAACATAAATAACCCACCATTATAAATTGAAATTTCCATGGTAAATCAACAAAATTTACTGACATGAAGTTTATTCAGGATGATATAAGTAATTCTCTTTTAACTCATACTGTTTTATATGAAACATTATACTGCCCCTAATCATCTACTGATACCCTCATAAACTTTCCAGCCCCTATCACCATCACCAACTCCTCCGAAAGTAGATTCCACTCCTTCACAGACAACCTACACAAAGATTTACTACCCTGCTCTGCTCATCAGCTGAATCGTTTCACTATTAGGCCCTCTTCCTCTGTACTGTGCTTTAGTTAACAGCATAGTAATTAGAGTACTAATAAAGAAACAACATTGTGAGCAGCACGAAAATAAATTTGTATTGACCTACAGACGTCGCAACGATGCACATTTTCAACGTATGCTTTTTGGGTATGTTGAGTTTAACTTAGCTTAGCAAAATCACACCCAGGGAGGGCAGACTGGCAGTTAAAGCTCCTCCCCATCATTCTATAAATAAATATCATGAACCATAATAGCAGTATTGGTTGCATAAGATAACATTGGAAAGAATACTGAAGATTAAATCATGTAAATGAGTTAATGGAATGAAATTTATTATTTTCTAAATAAGAAGTGAATTAAAAAGAGCAACTCAACCGATTATTGTGCAAGAAAAATCTAAACAGGGCTAGCTCTCTGAACTCAGAATTAGAATTAAATAATGAAAATAAATGGTGCAGGTCATGAGTTTATAAAATGTGTGTGAATCGAACATGTGCCTTCAGCATAGGAGAAGGTTGCCTATATCGCACCACTTTCAAGAAATTAATGAATAATTTTTAATCTGTAAGCATCTTTGAAGTAACACATGTGCAGGTGCTTACGCCATAATTTACTCTATTAATACCATTTTTTATAAAGTAACTGCAAATGGTGCGATTTAGGAGAATGGTTTCCTAAATTGCACCGTGGAGGTCCTAAATCGCACCTCTAATACAGAGCACAATATTGAAAGTAAAAAAAAATTTCACATATAGGCCTAGCCATTCTTTGGTACATATAGACCTACATAAAAAGCACTCGCCCTGAAAACAAACAACAAATAAAAAACAACACGGTAGGCCTAGGGAAATTTGATATGTTCAGTCAGATTTCTTAGGTTTTACACACATCGCAAACAAAAGGTCTAGCCTCTTTTGTGTAACCTGCACCCGAGCAATCGTTTGTAAGGACTGCATGTCAACTCTTGTGCTTTGTGGGCTGATGTACTTGGCCTACCCCTTTTTCTTGAACCTGACGCAAGGTTAGGCTGAAGCTTAGATCTTGGACTAATCGCGACGAACCTTACAGCTATAGGCCTTCCATTGTTTCCTGGCTGTTCATTAGCTCCTTCTGGTTTCTTTTCACGTTCTGCTACGTGATTTGCTAGATTTACATTCTCGTTTACATTCTGATATGGCTTGTCAGAAGTGTTCTCAGAAAGTCGTTCACAACTACGGATAGTGTCACTAGGAGCGAAATCTTCATGACGAAATACATATATATCAACTGGCCAAACTCCCGAAGCCCGAAACCCATTGGCAGCATTTCTTAATGTCGCACTTTACCATATGCTACAGAAAGCAGTTCAGCTACTGCAAATTGTGTCACTTTTTGGCCAGGATTAGTCCTCATCCAATTTCTGACAACTTCGTCATAGTTCAACTGAATGGTTGAAAACAGCTACGTCGAGAGGCTGGAGGCGATGAGTGGTGAGACCTGGTAACTGAAGTAAAAGAATATTATTTTCCCGAGCAATATTTACGGCATCCAGATTTTTAGAGTGGGTTGAGTGTCCATCAAGAAGAAGCAAAATTTTGTTTTCAGCAGTTGGTTTGACATGTGAAATGAAATGTTTCAACCATTTCACAGATAGTTCAGTGTTGATGTAGTCTGACTCTGAGCATTCCACTAAACTACCTGGAGGAACACAATTCGCTAGTGCAGGGTGCTTTCTTTGCCTCTCGAAGATTATCATCGAGGGCACAAACTGCCCAGCTGCACTTGTACAACATACAAATTTGGTATTGATACCCCTTTCGCCACTCGTAACTGCCCCCATTTGATGTTGTCCACGAGCTGACACAACTTTTGGAGATTTATTTTGTACTGTACCAAATCCGGATTCGTCTACATTGTAGATTCGTAGCGCATCTATCCTGTTGTCGTCCACAATTGTTTGTAACGTGTAAAAAAAAAATGATAAACATTTTCTTTGTTGAATCCTCGTGCACATGCGATCGAAACATTTTCTGGCTGACGCAAACTTAGTGTTGGATAGCGCTTCATAAAACCATAATACTCTCCCAAGTGTGATTTTTTATTAAGATCTTTAAGGAAAACAGTAGACGAGAGAATACAAAAATTAGCATACTGTGCACATTTTCATTCCATGACGAGACATGGCATAACATTTTGGGGGGAGTCATTTGAAAGCAAAAAAAAAAAAAAAAAAAATATTGCAAAAATGGTGATTACAATTTTGGCAGGAGTTAATAAAACTACTTATTGCAGTGAATTTTTTTTAAATAAATAAGATAAGCCAATTTTATAAGACTATATAATGTATGTACTTACCTTTGTTTAAAAAATGAAAATGATTACCTAAAGAATGAAACTGTGCATAATTATAATAGAAGAAATTTATTTAGGTTAAGAATTAATCGACCTTCAAGTATAATGTTCAAAAAGGGTCTATTTCATTCTGGTTTACGTCTTTACAACAAATTCCTTAAATGTTTGATTTTAGAAAAGAACTTGCAGAAATTTAACAGAATACTATGTCATTTGATAGATACGCAATGTTTTTATAATTTAACAGAAATTGATAATATTTGTCAAATATATAAAAAAACATGTTATTTATATATATATGTAATGTGATAATATGTGTGTACATATAAATTCTGTATTGAAGAATGGATTGTATGTTACTGTTAATAGTCAAGGTATTTTTAAAATCTTTTATGTAGTTGTGTATTGCTTCTAGCCTTTGTTTTTGATTGTATTATATGACAAATTCCATAGCATGTAAATGCTCTAAGGAATGATGAATGTATGAAAATTAAATGAAACCAAGTCCCTACTATTTATTATAACATCTGATAATTATTTAGTTTTTTATACATTACATCTGACTATTTTAATCTACAAAAAGCACATAAAGGGGAGATAAGATTATAGGTTATAGAGTAAATATAAGTTCAAAATCGATCCTTGTAATCATGCCTAAATCTCACTGAGGAAATAGGCCTACTGGTTTTGTATATCTTCTAGGACTGTAGGATGTCATTTAGGCCTACCATGCCATTAAAGTGGTGATTGTATAGCTAGGTTTTAGGCCCTAGGTCTTATACTTTAATTTACATACCTAGCGAATCGTAACTTTGTTCGTAGTAAAGGTTGGGCATTTCGTTGTAACAGGTCTAATACAGTCTGAACTAAGACTTCCGCAATTAAGTAGATTTATTGTTCGTACGTCCACAAAAGTGAACAAAGCGACGGCGACGGCCTGCACTTCAGCTCTTCAAAACAACATAGCTACAGACTGTAAGCCTCCGTGTCATCGTCGCTAATATTCGTAACTTGCCTCACAACACTAACCAGCGTAAAAAAAAAAAAGAAGTGAATAATGAATACAACGAATCCAAACCCAACGTTAAAATACTCCTCTTTACAGTTGACGCCATTTAATTGCACTAGAAAACGGCGGACGGAAAATATTATGTTTACGAGATGTAATCTACTCTACCCAGGGTATCCTCATAAGTTTTCAGACAAGGTTCTTTACCAGCCTCCTACGCCAGGAATGTGGAACTAAAATCAAACATGGCTGACGGTCAAAGAATGTCCTGTAGCATGGCCTTAGAAGAATAGGTCTGGACACTCGCCTGGAAATTTGACCCCCTTGTTGTTTGGCTGCAGTTCACCAAGTTACCGAGAATGTTGTGTTCTACTGGCGATTCAGTTAGGGCGGTCGGACTCAAACTCCGCCCACTTCCTTTCCACTAGGATAAACAACTTATCAAAACGTATTTTTTATCAACTTATGAAAAACTTCCTTCGCTCACAAATTTAAGAAAATGATCCAGCAATCTTTATTTACTTTATAAGTTTAACAGTGGAAAAAAGTGGGCGGAGTTTGAGTTCGACCGCCCTGATTACAACGCCAAAACGTACGACATTCTCGGTAACTTGACGAACTACAGCCAAACAACAAGGGGGTCAAGCCAAATACATTGTTAGATAGGCGAGTGTCCAGACCTGTTCTTCTACGACCGTGTCCTTTAGAGATACTCATGGGGGAGAAACTTTATTGGACGAAATAGAGAACAATTTCTTCTCGTAGTTTTGGGCCTGCCCGCTAGATAGCAGCATTGACTGTCATGACATCTGCTGTTTCGCTACTCTTCTGTTTTATATTTTTAGCGACTTAAAATTTACTGTTTGCGATCATTGTTTGCACACGTCTGTAATTTACATTGACTTTATTTCGTTGTCGTAAAATTAGGCGAAAGAGAAAGTAGCCAACTGATGATTTATTCATTGCCGTACAAGAAACTTGACACCTTCAAGAAGTAATAAGTTATAATATTTGTTTGCATGCATGCATACTGTGGGGCTATGTTGGGTTTGTGATGGTCGGTGAATGTGTAGTGTGACTTCAGTAGTGGAATGATGGCAGTGTGGCAAGAGGAAACGGTTCTGTCCACGTTTAGATGAGTATGAGTCGTTTTATACAGTGTTTTAGATAGATTGAAAACTAACAAATTGTGAATTAAATTCAATTTAAGCTAAGCTGTTTTTAAGAGTGAATATTTACCAAATAATTGCCGTTACATAAAAATACAACTTTTTATTAGGTTTCTAAGCTCCAATGAAAATGTCTAAGTCACATAAAAAAACCTGATTTAACAGTGGACAGACTAAGCAAATGTTCGCATTGAATATTTATGTTTGAGGTTATACTGCAGTACATTAGTCCAAGAAATTATAAAACTACTGATGCTTCAATTTAATCACACAGAATATACATATTTGAGTTAAAGTACAAAATAAATATTTAAATGTTCAAAATAATTCTTATTTTATAGCAGAAATTTAATGAATGTAATTTAATTTTATGTTTTCGATTCAACAAATTAAAAAAATTGTTGGTTCCGCAGAATATTATTTTACCACGAAATAACTACACTTAAAACCACTATTTTTATTTTTAAAACTAAAATTTTCGCTGACAGTTTCTAACTACGGTTATAGCTTAGGAAACAGTGAGTGTACACTGTGCTGTGTGTTTACGCTGGTGTTAAATACTTGTTCGTTTATGTTAAGTATTCAGAGAAAGGAAATTATTTTATTCGTGCAAGGAAATTGATTGGTAAAGGTCGCGACTGTCGAGCAATCTGGTTGATAGCTTTCTTCTCGAATCCCGGTGGGGTCGCCCTTGATTTTTGCATGTGGAAATCTTACCGGAGTGATGCGACGGTGTTGCGCGGGGTGGGTGGTTTTTCTCAGGGATACTTCGCATACACCACACTTGTATTCTGTCACTGCTCCATACCCACATCATTGACACCTTTCATCACATTTAATTACCATAGTTGCTATAAAAACTGTGCAGTGTGTAAGAGTAGTTGTAAGAGATTTAACAACAATAGTTTTCAGTCTTTCTCGTTCAAGAACAGTTTTCTGCCAGTAAATATCTGCCGAATAGTTACGAAAGTCATTAAATTATAGCTTTGTAATGTATAAGTTGCAATTTGTATGGATTTTTTTCGCAGCATATTTAACCTATATAACACCACAATTTTGAAAAGCAATATATTAATATTTGTATGCGGAAACTCCTTAAATAGCACCACTTTGCACCTTAAAATTACATTTTTCCCGGGAGAGGACCCCTGACTCCCCGCTTTTTGGCTTGGGGTATGGGTACTTAAACTTTTTAAGGCATTGATTAGTGTTGCACTGAGCTGACTGCGAGTTAAATTATTTCTTATAAGTGGCAGA
Source organism: Medauroidea extradentata (assembly GCA_003012365.1). Classification (NCBI taxonomy): domain Eukaryota; kingdom Metazoa; phylum Arthropoda; class Insecta; order Phasmatodea; family Phasmatidae; genus Medauroidea; species Medauroidea extradentata. Next base: position 12,496 of record PNEQ01111747.1, read on the forward strand.
TATTAACGATTTCGAAAAAGTGTTAGGTGATTGTCGTGCAGCATGCATGCAATATATTACCTGAAACTATCATTCGTTGTGTGTGGTGTAGTATCTTTATTTCGGAAAAGTTAGAATCTTTCAGTGTGGTTTGTTGACTTTTGGAAATTTGACTCGTGTGTTGCAGTTTTATTAAATACACTTGTCCTTTGCCTTTCATTGGTAAATAATTTAAGGTTATGTTTGTACTTAAAGCGAACTGTTATATTTTTTTTTTTAATAAGTGCGAAAAGTTATTTCTTCACAAACCAGAGTCCTTCAGAATCATTTCACCAGTGCACGATTTATCGTTTCAACGTCGCAATAAAGTACAATAACTGTATTTATTAATCATTCTTTGAGCAACGAGTGAAATTGCTATAAAATTTGTCATAAGATTTACAAAGACAAGTAATACATACATAAACAAAGATAACAATATTTTAGCAAAGAAATGACATACATTGTCTCAAGAAAGACATTAAACTAAATGTGCCCTTCTCCTCCCTCAGTTCAAATACATAAAAGGAGTCCCAACAGTATACCTAACTTTCACCGATAATTTAAAGTACTTAATGGTAGTTTAAAAGCTCCTGATAGGTCTACTGCTGTATATTATGCAATTATTAGAATTTCTAAATGTAAGCCCTACATATTTTGTCTTCATTAGCTGAAACAATATTATAAGTTTCGCAATTAGCTAAATTATATTAAGGGCAACTTTGTGGATAATCCCACTTACTATAGCCTCATGGATCCCATTGTGTCTCCACATACAATCAAAAATCAACAACTTGCATAACATGTAATTTTAAAAGCAACTTGTTCATAACAGGAATTTTTTATTAGGAAATAATACATCATTTCAAATAAATTACAAACGTGTTCTACAAGAAAGATAATGATGAACAGACACAGATGAGATGGACAAAAGATAGAGCAAGCCACTCAATGTAAATACTTAGGCATTGTGCTGCTAAGTAACTTAAGCCTTTATGGACAAAACAGGTTGATTGGTTACACTGAGTATGCTGGAAAGGGTACTGAAAATATCTAGCTGTGTGATGAATGAAAAAGCGCACTGCACAATGGTACAGCCAATTTTGTAATATGTGGCTGCAGAGTGGAAGCTGAGGTGCAGAAACTGGAAAAAGTGCAAAGAAGGGCCGTGAGATGTGTGAAAGGTAGGCGGAGAAAGCATGCAGAGCCAGGATGGCGAGGAGAAATGACGTAAAGTGGCTATATGTACTGGTGAAAGAAGTGGAATCAAGGGCGGATCCAACATTAATGTTAGGGGGGGGGGGCAAATGTAGATTTTAAAAGTATTTAAAAGGGGGGAGGGGGTCCGGGGGCCCTCTCCTGTAAAAAGTTGAATTTTTATGAATAAAATAGTGTTATTTTAGTATTTTTTGCGTACAATGTTTAATACACTGCTGCTATAGTATATAATGTTTTCGAGAAAAAATAGTTGCGATAAATGATGTAGTTAGGAAAAAATCATAAATAAAAAATTATAATCATTACAATGTCCAAAATATCGTAGTTATAACTGAACTTAAATAGTCTTATTTATATAATGTTTATGAGTTATTAGAAGTTGCAAAACAACACTTTTGTCTGTATCATAAACTTAAGTCCATTCTGCACGTTTTTTTGCTTGCAAAGCAATCAATGATTCTTTCTTTATCTATCTCACAGCCATAATGAATATGCAATAACGCAAGTCCGGTCAGTCTGTCTTCCGTTGTGTTAGATCTCAAACCACGTCTTTAGTCTCCTCAAAGTCGAAAATGTCCTCTCTGCCGTAGCGACCATAAGCTTCGTCGAAAAGTTGAGCAAACTGCTCTTCGCACTGTGTACGTTTTGTATTTAGGACAGACAGTGTATCTGCCAGAATATCTTGGGCAAGCTTAAAGGGACTGGATACCCTAGACTGTTGGGAAATTCAGGCAGGCTGCGCCACGGGTTCCGTGCAGGTAGCAAGCTGTCACGTATATCTCTGTCTCACTCTCGTGTTTCTAGTACGATAGGATTACCCAAAGTGCGATGAGATCTTCAACCCGACACTGAGCTGAGCGACGACTGCCGCGTTGCCAAACCTAGACTTCTAAACTGGTTATAGTGGCACAGGTCATTTTCCTCTTCCACCACTGCTTTTCGACATCTCAGTTATGCATATGCCCCATTTACTTTTTTTCAGCTGATTTATATTTAATGCAACTTTATTATAAACAC
>PNEQ01111747.1:14848-31941 GCA_003012365.1 Medauroidea extradentata
ATATATATATATATATATATATATATATATATATATATATATATATATATATATATATATATATATATATAGTACTATCTTGAAAACACAATCTTCACAAGTGCTCACTTTATCGCGAATAGCCTATAACATGTTCCCTGTACGATTCCTTTTGATAATTTTCAACTAGGTAGTAACGTGATTTTGGTTACACAAAAATTGATATTTAGTTCTGATTTTCGTTTCATTTATTAATTTTCAAGCACATTTACAAACACCATTTCACTTGTCATCAAAATATTTTTAAAAAATATGAATTTATTGAAGTTTAATAATACACATGAATGCAAACATACAAATTTTAATAAAACATTTTTTTACTACAATACCAAGCACATAAGGTAATAAGAATTTATTAGAGTTCCTACAAATTTCAGATTTTTTCTGCAGAAAGACATAGTCATACATACAGTAGCTATATTATTATAATAAGATTGTTATACATAGCTGAGAGAAAAAATATTTAGGCAAAGTCAACTGTTAAAAAACACTTATCAGTTGAGCAGTAGAGTTGAGATGTGTATATAGAGCAGCACCAGTAACGCATACGTGGAAGACCCGGACATTCTCATGACAAAAGTCTATCAGTATCGTCATCCATGCACAATGCGGACATTTCGGATGGAAGCAACTCTTCAGGGATTGGAATTTAAATGGCCTTAGTGGGAAGCAAGCTAGTTAGCTGTTAAAATCACAGCTGCGTCAAAACTGTTTAGTGGTTATGCGAGAATGTGTTTTAATGTGTTAACTTGTATGTTCTAATTTATATTTGTAAAATTGTCACCTACTTAATAAAATTCAAAATGTGACAGAACGCACAGTCCAGTCCGTTGGATCTGAGAGCACAACATTTCGCACAGCGGTTCTTCATAGGTCGTAGGTGAGCACTTAGGAAGGGTTTTTCGAAATTCTAAAACTAAGGGGGTGTAATTTTTGTGAAATGTATTGTCAATAAGTTCTCGATTACTCTTAAACCAGTAGTTGAAGTTTGGAGGTGGTGTCTGCTTCAGATTGAAACTGACGTGTGTCAAAACACGTGTAAAACAATTATTTTAGTAGGTTTTACACATTATTTTATAGTTGTTGCGTGGCTGTAGCCAGAGGTAAGCACTTTATAATGAAACTATTTAAGTGGTTAAGTTAAGGGTAAGGGTTACTGTTAAATTAATTATGTTAATGTAATTATAATTATGTGGCTTTACTCTACATAAGTTAGTTACAAAATACTAATTGATTGTACTACATATTTTAGGTTGGAGGGGAGCGGCTGTTTAAATATATAACTGTTGGTCTACTCTATGATGGGTAACCCTTTGGACACCTTAGACCTCACCGTTAGCATGATGCCGGAGGCTGATGATGATGATGTCGGCTATCGACGGACGACGGCACGTCGTGGGTCTCGACCCAGGACCATCCTGGCGAGGTGGTGACGGCTGGAAGGCTTGAACGAGACAGACCTCAATTCCCCCGATACATTACTTTATATTGACACACTTCAGTGCGGATGGGGAGAATCGCTGAGGCCCTTGTCTTGTGCAACCCCTGACCTGATTGCACTGCCGTCGTCGCTAGCCCGTCCTTCAGGCGAGGCTCTTGGAATCATAACAGTATATATATATATATATATATATATATATATATATATATATATATATATATATGTGTGTGTGTGTGTGTGTGTGTGTGTGTGTGTGTTTGTGTGTGTGTGTGTGTTTAATTTATCCTAGAAAGCCGTTAAAAAATAAACCGTGTTTTCTAATCTATCCCCAGTGTCTTAATTAAACCAGTCAAGTAATCATCGATGTATGATTTTTTACTTCAAAACGATGGTTGCGTAGACATTAAAAAAAAATTTATACCAGGAATTTTTGAAACTATACCTCGAAAGCCGTTAAAAAAATGACATGTGCTTCTAATTAATCCCCTGTGCCTCTTAAACCCGTTGAGAAATCGAGGTGATTTTTCTTACAAATTAAACTTTAGTAAATATTTATCTAGGTATAAATTCATAAATTTTAGGAGCGCATTAATTAAGAATGTAAAAAGTAATAAAATGTTACAGAAATTCACAAAATTTATATGACACAGAGAAAAAAAATTCAAAAGTCATTACTTTTTGCCCTTTTATTTGTAAACAAACCTTTTAGGACTTAAGCCTATATATACATAAGAAATATGGCGATTGTTGCGTTTAAGTCTGTGGTGGACGATATTGGGTTCTTATCCCGTGTAAGACATTACAACAGGAAATTACTATGATATTAAACACGCACATGTTTTAGGAAGTTTGAAGATTATTTCATTTTCTAATTGAAATATACAACTTCTATACCGTTCAATCGATCATCATGAAAATTGTTGTACATACCATTCCTCCGATTGCAATAAAACTTTAATGTGCATGCAGCCGCAAAGGTATCTGACAAAAAATATTTCTGGGAACAAGGTGGAAATTTACCAGGGAACAAACAGGTTGTATCGGAATGGGGGTCCCAAAATAGAAAATCACGCGAACGAAGTCGCGAGTAACGCTAGTTATTTTATACATTATATTAGTAGTTCGTGTTATCGAGGAAATTGGTCTTCACAGCCAAAATTTGTTTGGTATTATTTGATGAAAATTAATAGCTCGGTATTTTTTGTATTGAAGTGAAAAACATGTATGGTAACACTGGTAGATTTGTTACAATAAATTTATAGACATATATATTCAAATATTTGGGCGAATAGTTAACTTAAAATACTCGGAAATTATAAATGTCTGTTTCAACAAGCTATGGTTCTTCCATAAGTTTTGTAACTACGTGTTTAATTTTAGAAAGTTTTGAAGAGTCAGAAAAAAAGCTATCCTGTAACTGTCACAGAAAAATACGTTATTTGCAAACTTGCAAACATTTAGATCTACCGGGTTGCTTGAAATCTTGAAGCATATTTTCTAAATAATATTTTCTGACATTTCTTACGCTTCCAGAAAAATATAATAACACAAATATATAAAAAATTACTTCAAATGTTTGATTATCGAGACATACATAATAACATTAGTCTATGATGTTTCTGAGGTGCGGGGCGGGGCAACCTTCACAAAATCAATTAAAAATAATATCCATTACATTCAAGGTACTGGACTAACTAGTCATAGTCGTAGTAAAACTCTACTTCGCATTACGATATATTGTTAAAATAATCAATTGAAATTTCTTTTATAGTTCATAAAACGTTACCTGAAAGTGAACAAATGCAACTCAAGTCTTTGAACTGTGACACTAAGCTCCGATTTGTAAACACGTGTTTCGGGCATTGATGTTATTTTTGCTAAGCATTACTAAACACACCATACAAACGTAGTAAATAGTATTTTTACTGTTACGTGACTAAAATAATTGTTACAGAATTATTACATAATCACACACTACTCTAGCCAAAATGCTAAATATTTGTAAATCATTGGAATACACATCACTCGATATTATCCTGGAAATAGTTAGGTGTGACAGGATGGTTCAACAGTGTGCTACATTATATAACTAGTAATTATGTAGTCATTTTACCCATTTTAGTTGCATACTTTAGCATGGACTTGTACTGGATACATCCAGCTTCACACAACTGAAGGTAGTGTACAGTTGTTAAAAGTAAATATATTGGCATTTATTATTACGTTAGGAATATGTCTGTACAAAATATACATTTATTTTGCAATTCAGTATCATAAAAATACAAGCTGCCAATGGTAAAATCACACAGGGAATAGGAATACATGATTGTGATAAAATGTGCCTGGAAATAAACTGTTGCCTTAAGTAAAAGCTTACATGACCGTTTTAATAAAATACATTTTCTTTTGATTTCTAGCCAAAACTGATAAAATAAAATAAGGAGCTAGTCCAAATGCAAGTACAATATTGCATGTTGTTAAGTAACAGTAACAATAATTGCAGTATAGCAATAACATTAACGGTAACACATTTTTTTCGATTAAAGAATGGTGTAGTTCATACTGAATAAATGTTTTTCAACCTCTGTAACTATAAAATAAATTATACTCTAGAAAAAATATATCAACAAAAGAATTCAGCCCAGGCTTTGTTAAAACTAACTTATATACGCTCAAGAAATTGTAAGTCATCTACAATCGATATCATATTTAACAAAATCTTAATATGTAATTATTTTCTTTAACTGGATATGCAGCCTATACATGTGAACTACATGTGTGCACACACACTTACGGACATACTTAATATTGAATTAACAATACATTTAATAGCAATAATAAATCGCTGAGAGTGAAGTAAAATTGTATTTTTTAACCATTGTTCTGAGTATTCTAACATTGAGTGTACTTATTTGTGTCTATTCTTAAAAATAAAATGTTCACTAAATACAGTCGTGAAAGTCCTCAATTGTGATACTAATATTAGCTCCCTACGAACAAATGCTACGATGCTAGTTAAATTCAATTTCCGTTAATTGGTTAGGACTACATACACAGTTATCTTATATCATATTGTCATAAAAATTTACGCGTATTCAATTCACAAATGCTTGTTTATAAGAGCAAAGGTAAGTTAAGTACAGTAAAGTTGTGTTTAGCACTTGTTTCCAGGCATTAGTTGTAGTAAACATTGGACACAAAAAATCTATAAAAAAATATTCGGGAAATGCTTTCTCGTGTGACTTCCCCTTTTATTCTCTCAAAGTTCTTATTGAGATCGTCGACGCAATTCTTTAGATACTATGAGCACAGTCATTACGTGCCTACCCTTTTGAAACTACGTTGCAAGGCAGCATTCGCACAGTGCCTTCTACAATCTGCAGTGGTTGAAACTGTTTAACTAGACAGAATTATAATTAAATACAACTTGATCATTGCAGTCAAGACCTCATATACAAACCACCTATTATGGTCGTTGGACGTTGGAAAGTAAAATATTTAAGTTAGTTTTTGTCACAATTATACAATTAACTTTCCACATTACGTTATGTTTTACATAATACAAAGAAGTCTATGTTGAAAACTTTTGTTTTTTCGTCGCCTGCACGTCATCGGTTCTACATGGAGGATCTCTCACTCGCATACCTCTTGGTATGCGAGCATTAGCTATTTCGGGCAGTATACACTGTGTGAAGAAATTCTGTAGTTTGGGAAGCATCGTTTTCTCCCACAAAAGTTTATCTTTTTGAATGCGATCAACTGATATTAAACCACCTGCATACACAATAAAGTCGCAATAATCGCGTTTGCATATATTTAGTTGGCCCTGTACTTGGTAGTAATATTTGTGTTTTTTACGTAGTCTTGGCACAGTATCAACTAATTCCATGCATACCTTGCGACCTGAATTCAAAAGTGCTTGCTGCAGTGGTTCGTCCTTTAAAGAAAACAGACATTTCACCTCAACTAAAGTGTCATTGCCTACGAGGACATCTGGACTTGCACCAAGATATGGATGTTGAACATCAAGAAACAACCCAAACTTCCTTACCTGACATCCAGTTAGATTTTCATACATTTCAATTGCTTTGGCTTCATGTACCCTTCCATACTGTACTGGTGGTGTATGAAGTTCCTTCTTGTACAAAATATTCTTCACCAAATTGTGGCATGGCGTGAATTGCCGTCGGCACATTACATTGCCAAAAACAGATGTGTTGAGACGGTTCATACGCAATTCGCGCCATTTGTTGCAGTTGTGTTGACCAATTGTAGTACGTTCTATTTCGCAACGCTCTTGTTCTGTCTGCACTTCCATTTTCAATTTAGCCAAAACTTCCTCCTTTTTTTCCTTCAGTTCAGGCTCGGGCATATCTGGCTGTGCAGCGTCTGGTCCATATTCAGCATTTTGTACACTCGAAGTTACCATAGCTCGAGGTCGGGCAACTTTCTTCCTATTTCTATACAGCAAGCGGCAACTCACCATTGATTTCTGACGAACTTTGCAAGTAACAGACATGACCTTACCTGGGCTGCGTCCTGTCATCCGTTTCCATGGGCTGAGGTGCCAGGATGGACCGCTCGTGTGAGCTAGACCAGCTCCAAAGCAACGTCTTCTATATGATCTCCGTAGAATGTAATTTACCCGTTTTCCTCCTGTCCATTTGGCCACAAGTCCCATATACCTGCAAGAAGAAATAAATTATATTAGCTCGTATATAAAGGATCATTGAACAAATAAATATAAGAAATTTACATTATATATACCTTTCAGCTTGATTTGTGGTTTGGTTGAAAGCAACACGGTCAGCTTTCCGGATAATATAGTCAATGTATTTCATTATTTCATCTAGAAGTCCTCCTTCTTTTACTGTAGACACCACATCCTTTTCTGAATTTTTTCTTTGACAGAAAGTTTCACGACAGTTGTCATGATTTCCCAGAACATGGTATGGATTGTTCAGCAAATCTTTTCGTAGGTGCTCTATGTATAAGGCACTAAATTCGGCACCTGCTTCTTTTATGGCAGCACGAACACCAACCACCATACGATCAATATGTAATCGTCCTGCAACTTTCTCAGTACGTACTCGACGGGCACTGATTGAATGGTTTGTATTTGCTGCCAACTTACGCATTTTTTCGCTAAATGAACGTGTCATATGGTTAGCACATTCTATTTTTACGACATGCCGTCCGTATGGTACTCGTTCTTGAATTCTGCAGTAAGTACTAGAATCCTCATCTCCTATATAATACTTATACAAGAGTCCATGTTGTTGAATACTTTGCCGAAACCCGTCGACAATTACATCTTGCTCCATTGCGGTTGCAGTGCCAGTGTAGTTTTGATAGCAAATGTGCTCATGCAGGGCTTTGCCTTCGAGGTTTGCTCGTGCACACACAGAGCAAAATGCATTTCTAACGCCCATGAAAAGGATTTTCTTCGTCTCAGCTCCAATTATAACGCCCTGAACAAAAAAAAATTACAAACATGTCAGAGAATAGTTATATTGTAATTAATGTCTTAAAGTACAGTAAAAGGCTTACGCCTAGTTTTCGTATTAGACGTGTGTCCTGGTACTTTACCACTACGCCTTTAATGTGGATACTTGCACTCACCCTGTAAAGTGTTTTCACATTACAGCTACACTGTAGAAGATAAGTATGAAATCACAATACATTTCTGAGATAGTGTTAAATTTTTGTATGTGTAATTTTCAAAAAATCTACACTGTATGTAATTGTACACAAATATTTACAAAAAAAAATATACGTAGGTTTTACACTCCTGTTCAAAAATATATAAAATCTACAACATAATGAACAAAAACTTTCTTGTTAATACACACCTTTTTATATGTGTAAATACATCAATGTAGCATTATTTCTCAAATTTGGCATAGTTTTTTTACATTGCTAAAACTTAATCATGTTGTGCGATTCTTTGTAACGTAGAATAATTTCACAGCTATAATAACCGTATGAATTTGCATTTACATATTTACATCTATTGTAAAGACAATTATAAGAAGGAATTGGCCTACCCATGTCTTTGAAATTATCACATTTTCAGCATTATATTTAAATGATGCTACAATGGCTGCATTAAATAGTCTAACCCATAATTTTTCATGCTTGTGTTTGAAATAAATGTTTAGGAGCATTAACTATGTCATAAATATTTAAGTTTGTGTTGTAACGTACAGTACATACACGGATGTTTACCTGCTGGTTTTTGCAGTATATGATATTTATGCAAACATATGAGTGTACACGTTTCATTACAAAGTTAAACTCATATCTGCTGAAGGATCATGCTATCAATAGTTTAAAGTATCTTCCACAAAATTAAGTATATTTTAAAATCGCTGATTTGTAAAATTTTTTGAGTAAGTAAATGTACCGGTACCAGACACAGAAATAATAAGAGGTTAAAATCAAAATAAAAAATGTAAAACAAAACAGTGTTAATGCCCAGACTTGATTTCAGATGCGAACTCTGACGCAGATAGCATACCATAGTCTATTTGACATGTTCATGTTTTTTTTTTTTTGCGATCATAATGCTATAACGAAAATAATTTATTTTTATATAACTATTCCAAATATGCAAGTTTTCCTTTTACCATAAGAAAGTAAGACTTCTGGAACAAATATCATATTTAGAGTTTCGTGAATGTTGCGGATTTATCCAGCAGCAACTCATATTTACCAGTCCTATAGACATACAAGCCACAATAAATTATTCATTGCTCTGCTTATCTTATAAGCAGGTTGTAAGTGATAAACCCACGGATTAATCTTCCTATTTACAAACTGGCTTGCAGTCGCCAGAAGCATATAAAACAGCCTTAGTAAAATCACAGAATGTAAGGTTTGGGGCGAAACTCGTGCACTTATTTATCTTGACAAACATACTATATACTTTGTTTTGAAAATTTCTGAAATGTTCTGAGTGCAATACTATGTTTTCCAATCCTTCTGTTATGTGCTGATACTGTTATGAGTACATATGAACATTTATTGGGAAAGTATTCCTTTCAGGCTTGACTAGTGAATAACCAGAGAAACTGTCACTGGGCAGCTGACAATCCATCTAATCGAAATATCATTCTATAATGTTTTTTGGAATCAAGCCGGTTAGTTGAACAAACCAACCACCTATAGGTCGTCTCTGGAGTAACAAATTACTGTACAGCATAGCTTATTAGTTTTAAAATAATTCTTTGCAACAGAAAAATAAATGCAGGTACGGAACTGAATACCGAACACCGACATCATTCACCACTTTTTACAACCACTGAAATCGGGTATGACCGAATCTAACCTGGGTCGCAGCTGAAGAGCCAGTGTGCCAATCGCAATGGCCACACATAGATAAGTACCCCGAACATAACGTGACAAAGAATATCAGAAATGAGCGTTTACCAAAAATTTAAACTTACCACTCCAGAAGAAGAATTGTAACCATGGCCATATGATCTTTTGGCCCATCCAGCATCTCCAACTACCGCTATATACGGCACACCATTTATCAAATTTCCTTTCCTTAACGCTATTTTCTACTCTTCTTATCCAGCGATTTTCATTTTCCCTGCCAAATGCTCCTCCCATGCCTGAACTGAAACGATAGAAAATGAATAATAAATAATGATATTGTTTTACTATTCATAAATACAGACTAACAATAAAATAATCTCACGAATGTCTCATTTCACTAGATACTGAGTTACATGTGTGAATGCATGCCCTATTAATACTACAGAAGTAGTGGCATAAGTTTCAAACATATATTACCTTCTCAATTTTTCTTTCCTCCTTTCTGAAAACTTTCGACGTCATTATAGGCACATCCAGAACTCCCATTAGTTCCTGTAACTGTGAGTGTCCTATTCCAGTGGATACAGCTCCCCACACTAAAGCAGTATTAATTACACAATTATTCCCAATTTTTTCATCAGTTGAGACATTCTCTTCGCCGCCACATACTTCGCACTTGTATACCCACGTACTGTGAAGTCCTGTGCGAATCCCATTATGAATTTTCGTTCTACCAGTTGTGCAGACTGTACCGTGTTTCGCAACAGATTCCAGTTGAGGGAGTAGGAATGTGGGGTTCACAACGCGTCGACCAGGAATCACTTCACTGATTGGAAGTGGGTCGGGATTGGTCTCAGTAATAAGAGGTGGGAAATCATTATCTTCGATTTCAAATCCTCCCCACTCCCATTCTGGATCATTACTAGCATCGTGGATAATGGGAGAAGGCGGTAGCACTTGAAGGTCAAATTCAGCTCCATCTCTGAAAATCGAAATTTAATAAATTAGAAATCTATTGCTAACAAAAATGTTCACATTAGTATATAGCAGACGATGTTAGCTCTATGTACTTTTAAAAGAGGCTGGGAGGTCTGTCTCACTCAGAGATTTTTATCTCTGATCTCACTTTGGTACAATCGTGTGTGTTTGCCCTAGTGGTCGGGTGTACTCAGCATTATCTGGTAGTTCAGCGGGTGGCTATTTGCTGGTTCTTGAGGGTGGCTATTTGTTGGTTCTTGAAGCAAAGTTTTTTATTTACCGGTACTTATTTATTTGTATTTAAAATGTATTTTTTAGTTATTTAATTTAACTTTATTTTCTAAATATTTACTTATTTGTTTAATGGTTTATTTATTATTTAATTATTTTATAATTTATCTTTAAGTATTTCCACTTATTTTCTATTCATTTACTTGCTAAAATTTTTGTGTACGTATTTTTTGTTATTTGTTTATAATTTTCATAATTATTTATTTCGAGTTACTTTATTTATGTATATTTTACAATATAAAAGTATTTTTAAATTTTTCTTATTTATACCGACTGAATTATTTTCTTTTTTTCATTTTATATTTCTTTATTTTTTATTCATTAGTTTTTATTTATTTCCTGCTATATTTTATAAACACTAAACATTCCCTCATTTCTTTGTATTAAATATTTAGTTTTTAACTTACAATGTGATTATTTTGTTACAAAATATTTATTCTTAATTATTTTGGCAGTGCCTTTGTAAGCAATAAGTAAAATAAATAAATAAAGAACATGAAAATGTATTTAAGAGAGTAAATAAATATGTTGAAATAAATAACTAAATAAATAAGAAAGTAGAATAATTAATATACAATAAAAAGAAAATAAATAAATTATGTCCTCAAGAACCAGCACACATTTAGCCACTGAACTACCAGGTCATGCCGAGTACACAGGACCACTACCGAAAATACCCGAGGACTGGCAAACACACACGATTTGGTCCGAATGACAATTACAATAGTAAGTGGTTACCCTAGCAATGAGGTACACTCACAAGAGGAAGGAGGCACTAACATACATAAAAATGTTAAAATGGCTCAGATGTCGCGACTTACACGTCATCATTACAGAGTTATAATTTGATATATCGGTAGTGGTGGTAGGCACAACTTAGCGCACAAGAAGATTTAAATAACAGTGTCATAATACTTTAAAAGTCAACAAGCTAATACTACCAATGCTTACAGTTACTTTAAACTACAAATGTAATCAAGATCTCAAAGGAAATTAACAGAATGAAGTAACAAATGGCGAAACGATGAAGTAAACTTCCGCATTTTCATGCTAATAAATCAAATTTTCAGTCTGAAAGAAATATTGTTGTCTTGTTCAAGATAACATTTGCCACCATTCACAGCTCTCTCTCTTTCTCTCTCTGCACACACACACACACACACACACTCGCACTCGCACTCACACTCACACTCACACTCTCACACTCACACATATATACACACACACACACACGTGTGTGTATAAGTTGATATGCATGCATACTTTTCTTAGAAGCATAACGAACTGATTTTAGTATAATGTTGATGACGAATTTTTCATTCTACATATTCTGATCTAACTCTTCACAACTGTGGGTTGTAAAGTGCAATTTATCTCTTACGTCTTGCCGCATTTTATAACAAGTGCGCATCTAAGGTTAGGATAAGCTCACCGGGGTAAGGCCCGTCTAATTACCAACACTGAAAATAGACAATACTGCACGCGAGAGTTGAGGGGGAGTGTATGTGCTATTGGACCACAGCGTGTAGCTTTGTTGCTGGAGGGATACTGCAAGAGAGATGAAAGCTGAAGTTTAGAGATACGATCTTCACGCGGCTGACACCGTGGATCTCCTTTCTTCTGACATTTGCGAAATGTGTCCTGTCCCAAATTTTCAGACATACTGCGAACAGCGAACACGTACTCTTGACGATATGCGCGCCAGTTACCCTAGCATACTGCAAGTACAAACGCAAGTGAAGATGTGACCTTGGAAATATTTGATGTTTACATATTACAGCCCACTATATGCGAACATGCCTTCCTTGCCAGCCGCATTTTTTTTACTGACGTCCGTGTATGAAAGTCCTGTAATTAATTTATTGATTACAGAATAACAGAGATACAAGTACCAAAACATGGGTGAAAACGGCTACAGGCTCTCCTTACTTTCAAGCATTTTTTTTTTTAACCAGCTGCAGAATATAGGCACGAAGTGCTGAAAAAATACATACGATTTGGGGAGAATAAGCACAGCTCAAAAAAGTTAACGTAAACTATCGCATTATATATAAAATAATGCATTGCGCTAATAGCGTTCGGTTTGTGGTTCTGAAGTTTCGGAAAACAACCCGGAAAAATTGGGGGGAAAAACAGGGAAAAATAGTTTTTTTTTCTTTAATGTGAAAATGGGGCAAATTGGATTCTTTTTCATCAAGATGAAAAATTATGGAAAATAAAAAAAAAATGCAGCAAAAATAATTTTACAATTTCTGAGTTACAAATCTGGAGTTTAAATGTTTTTACATTCGTGCCTATCTGCCAATACACGTAGTCCTACCTACCAGTGCCACGAAAATGAAATAGAAATGTAACACAAAGTTTAAAAAAGAACAACAATAAATTTGGTACAGTAAAATAAACAATATGCACATGAATTAACCAGAAGTAATTGGCAAACTGGCAAACACATACTCATACACAATTTACGATCCCTGCCTGGAAACAGTTTCGACTAGAACAAAAAATCCTTTGAGTTCAAATTTACAAGTAACACACTAAGATAATTATTAATTATCTTGCTGCTTGTATCAACTGGCTAAGTGGTGTACTTTACTGCTGTTTTACGTTTATCAACTTTATGATTTGTCGCTTTTTTCAGACACATAAGTGACATTTGAAATTTGACACTGATTGCTGTTTGCCAGGTGTAGTTACTACTTACAATGGTGTGTGTGTGTTTCTGATTACTAGTCAACAAGTTACTTAAATTACAGTAATGTGATGTTTCTGTATTTGGCCTTATCTTAAAACTGTAAAGTTCTCATGTTTGCCTTCTTTCAACATTCACACACCTTGCTAGTAAGTAAACGTTCAGAAAGATTCAGATAGGCCAGCTCTCCACTTTTCTCCTTATTTTAATGGCCTTATATATAAATTACTATATATTATTTAGCCACCACAGGTTTAACATAATTTCACAATTATATTAAAAAAATTTTCACATTTTATTTGGAAAAATAAGTGATTTTTTTCCTGTTCTTTTTATTTACCAATTTTTCTGGAAATTTTAGAACCCTAGCTCGGTTATGGTGCTTATTTGCACAGTCTTACTCAGTCCACCATCCTAAAATATAATTGCAGAAAGTAATCCTTCCAAGTAACTTAGTATTAGTTTTTTGTGGGACCAAAATCGGCAAAATGTAAATAATTGTAATAATGTTTGAAAATTTGCCGCCCATCATAAGTGCGCTTCGTTTTACAAAATGTGCACAAATTATAACACCTGTTATCTCGAATTGACGGTAATATTCTTTTGAAGAATACTGATTTTAACATAACGTTATAAGCCTATAAGCTTATAGGTACTCATAGTAGGCCTACGTGGATATGCATAAGTGTATATGTGTGTACACACTCAACTTATTAATTCTGTAAGGATCCTTTAAGAAATTAATGAAACATAGTTTATTGCATATATTTCATTTGTTGGATCAAGCCTTGACATTTGAAAACAAAATTCACAATTACGTTATTGTAGCATACCTGTATTAATGAATGTATTCTGAATTAAAAACATACATCATCCCACATGTTCATAACACGCACGTTCAGTGTGACACATCATGACATCATATAGCTACTTCAGCTACGAAAATCGAACTATTTGTTAGTAAGGATCCAATTTTAAAACACATTTATACGAACCATGTTATACCTAAAACTTTTTAGTTTCTACAAACCTAAGGTAAATGAGCTAGGATAGTAAGCATACTTTACTCTTACGTGGAAGGGAATTGCAAGCTATTACGGGTCGAGACCGTCATCAAACCTACACAAATTTTCAAAGAAAATAATCTAAGGAAATACCAACCAGTTCATTACTCATCGTAAATAAAATTAACTTACTTGAATTCTTCACAAACTTGCAGAACACATTCTTTGGTTGTAATTGGCACATCTAGATTTTTTTCAGAACCGCACTGTTTTTCTCGCGACATCCGTAGAGCAGCATTGCGTCTCTTCATGACTTTAGAGAGTTTGTTTCGTTTACTTTTAATATACCGTCTACCATTTCTAAATTTTTGCGGAGCCATCGCAGCAATAAATATCACTGTTTGTAAAACTGCTAAAACATTTAACAACACTTCCAGACATTTAGTGTATGAAAACAACCAATCATACTTGCAGGTCGAGGAAACATGTCATATAGTAGAGCAGCGCGGACCGTGAAACCAGCAAGATAGGTATGTAATCAACACTGTGTGAGCGGAGAAGATATTTGGCAACCTGGTGGCCAGGCCTTTCCCACGCGCGCTCAAGGAAGGAAGGGAGAAGAACGATGATGGAGGGTGTAAGGGAGGGTTAAACTCCTGCCAGACATCCTGGCGCTACCTGAGTGGCGGGTTGCATATTTGCCCCTGCCGCACGCTAAATCATGCCATCGTCTTGTAGCCACTTTATTTTATAATATCTATGAAAATTAGGTTTTTATTGTTTCTAATGATTGTCAGTATATGCACACTTTCCATGATATATTTCATTTTCCTGTTTTAGTTTGTATTTTTTGATTTACCAACAGCATAAATTTATCGTTTTTCTTTCACTAAGAAAATATCTTTTTTTTTTTTAATTATAAAAACCATATCGATTGATAGATTGTTTAGTAAACTCATGAAAGTCCACAAAATAACCAAATAAAGTTGATTAGTTTTTGAGATTTTGGCTACAAGAAACCCCAAAAAATACGCCATAGAATGCTTGTCATGCGCAAACTATAAGTCCATGTGATATTTTAACTGGCCCAAAAAATAAGATGACTAGGACCAATAAGTAAGCATTACAAAATTCGATAAATAATCTTAGGTCCAACACCCTTAAGGTCTATGCAAGTCTTCTGATATAGTCTACTCAAAGGAAGACTGTCTCCCAACACACCAGATAAGCAGATGACTGTGGCAATAAATTCACTCTCACAAAGTGCATTCAAAAGTGTCTTTGCCTTTGCAGAACTTTCAGCATCTTTCCAAGATGCGACACACTCTAAAGCCTGAGCTACTTTCAGAAAAGATGTTCGGAACTGCAAAACACCATCGTGTCTCTCGATCCAACGAGTTTCACATAGTCCAGAGAGTTGGTGTCATGAAACCTTCTTTAGTAAAGCGGAGCGTTTTGATGATGCAGTGAAGAACGAAATTATCGCTTTCATTGTTGCAAATAGTATTTCTAACTGCTTGGACACTGGAAGATTTTGATATGGCCAAATTAAGAGCATGGTTGTGGCATGGACAGTGAACAGCATTCACAGCTTCTCGCCTGACTTCAGCCATAGCACCACGAATTTCTGACATCCATCTGTAGATATACCAATACAATGGCTTAGGTCAAGACAGTGATGTTTTAGAGCAGATAGTACAACTTGATTAATATCTTTGCCTCTTACAGTTGGTTCATGTACTTCATCTTCGTCCTCATTGTTCACAAATTGTCTAACATTTATAAATTGTAAAAAATCTTCGTGCACTGAACCTTTATGTACATACCCCAAAACAAGTGTTAACTGGGAGTCGTGTGAAGCATCAGTAGTTTCCTCGAACATGATGCTATAAAATTTGGAATCCTGCACACGTTTGATAATTTGGGAAATAATATGTTCCCCACAACATCCAATCAACTCATTCTGTGTGGTTGCTCTAGAAGTTGCTGTTTGTAGATGGTCTTAAGTTCGTTGTGACCACACTGAATACGATATCGAAGAAGGGCGCGGAAATTACCTTCATTTTCGGTAGTACTCTCGGTTAGTAAACCGCCATCGCTATGTCCTCTGAATGCAATATTTTTCCTTGCAAGAAAGATAATGGTGTCAATTATAGGTACTAACATGCGACGGTTTTCTTCATTTTGTTTGAGACTGTGACTGTTTGTTGATCTGATTTGCCACATTTTTCTCAGGATCTTCTACACACTGAAGGAATTTCTTTCCACATTCAACAGCCTAAACATGGTATTCATTTCTTTTGTGGGACTCCAGAAAACCGCCCTTTCCTAAGATTTTGGCAATGTTCTTAAAGGTACTGAGTCACCAGGGTTTTTAGTGGAACAGTTTTACGGAAGCCACCTTCATTGCCTGTTGTAAACAAAGGACAAAATTTGTAGTAATAACCTTTTCGGACATCATAAAATACAAGCCAGGGATTGTTGTCGAGTTGTTTCTGGCCTGCATATATTCTCTCTTGTTTGCCCATTTTGTTGTGTTCCGAGAAAGGAAAACTATATTTTTTTGGAGGTGTCCAATGATTAAATAGGAGTTGTCTTTTGGTAAAGTCATCAATTTTAAGACCGACGTAATTGCCAATGTCATAGTTTACCATGCCAGCGTCTACTTTGATCCCTGTATGTACAGATGTACTACAAATAGATTCAGGAAAACTTCCACCAGGAACAGGATTTGAGGTTGGGCAACCATGCCAGCATCTACTTTGATCCTTGTATGTACAGATGTACTACAAATAGATTCAGGAAAACTTCCACCAGGAACAGGATTTGAGGTTGGGCAATAGTCAGAACCGGTTCTTTCGACTTCGAGACTACTAGATGCAATAAAAGGCTTTGTAGATACATCTAATAGCTTTAGAGTGTTAGTAGCTTCAGCATCGTCAACCGAGCATTTCGAGATTGTAGCCAATTCTGTTGGTAGGACTTATGGACCATATGATTTCTTAGGCTTAGGGGCCCAAAAAAAAACTGTCGATAGTTTTCGTGGCTCATATTCTTTTCTTACATCCAGCAGACCAACTAACCTGAGAATATGGGGTAAACCTGGGTAATTTCGTGATAAATTTAAAAAAAAAGGTGTTAAATGTAGATGAACATTTATAAACACTAATTATGAAATATATCATCCGAAAGAACGCATTATTAGGCATCATCCCATATATGTAATGTCAATGTTTCTTTACTCAGTTAATTACAATAAATGCTTTTGTTAAATTGCAAAATCCATGATAATTTCGTGATATCATTGGTAATTTCGTGATATTAC